>JAQQRF010000420.1:0-73234 GCA_030523145.1 Trissolcus brochymenae
TTTTTCAAATTTATTTATTAAAATATCAAAACCAACATTTTCGACACTAAACCAACATCTTATTATACAGACATTCCAATAATTTATTAGCAGTGCACAATTGTTCATGCAAAACTTTGATATCAATCTCCTGTTCTTTCATCTTAGAAACCAAACCATCCAAAACCTTTTGCGTTAGAGTCAAGTCGTTCATCTGGTCCTTCGAACTTGCAACTCCATCATAAGCCTCTCCCAGGGGAGGGTTCTTCTGAGCAATTTCGTAGGCAACCTTGAGGATATCTCGGGGCAATCTCTTCTCTAAGGAATTCAGTGGTTTGACCACAAGAATGAGTTTCCTACTGCCAATATTAACATTGTAACGCGAGGCCCATCTGCGAAACACCTGGGGCAAGTTTTTGTTACAGAGCACCATCTCAGTGAAGAGTATCATCTTAGCCTGTCTGACAAGTTTGGTGAGACCAGCATGATTGCGCAGACTCTGAATATCATTGACGGCAATGCCAACCAACAGATTCATCAGGATGACAGTGACAAAAACGATAAAAAGCGTGATGAGGATCTGGGAGCAGACGGAAAGCGGATGGTAGATGATGTAGGAACCATCCAAGATGTCCTGGTTGATGAGACCTTCGAAGTCCACGTCCCCCGCCATCATGGCCAGGACTTTGATGAGTCCGGTAAAAGGGTTGCCGAAGGACGGCTCACTGACGAAGATGACGCAGAAGCTCAGCGCAAACCCGATGAGCATCCCGGAATAAGCCAGGAGGAGTTTGGCGAACTCGAATTGGATGTGGGTGAACATGGCGACGTAGGTGCCGAAGGCTGGCAGCTGCCCGACCATCAGCATCAGGTTCGTCCAGCCGCAAAGAACCCCGAAGGCTCCCACGTAGTTCTGCCAGTCGTACGTCCTCCCCGTGTAAACGAACGAGGTGGCGAACACGCTAAGGAAGACGATGATGTCCAAAATGTTCTCAACGTTGCGAAAGTACTGCTCCGACGTGTGCACCAGGAAGGCGAGGACTTTCTGCGGTATCAGGATGCAGATCAGAACAAGTGCTAGGTACCACTGGATCTCGATCGCAGTTTTTTGAAAGATCAAACCGGAGAACCGTTTGCCACTGCAGGTCCTTTCGTCGGGACTGTCCCTGTTGTAACATCTGTAAGCCAGGGCGGACAGGACGTAAGTCGTGATGAAGATCACCGTGAGAGTATAGATGAAGATCCGAGCGAGATAAAAGTTCTTGATCTTCTCCCACTTGAGGTAGAGGAATGCCATGACCAGGGGATGGGACAGCAGGTCTTTGCGGTGTTCCTCGACGAAGGTGTTGATGAAACTGGTTTCGCAAGGGTGGTTGCTTGGGAACAGCACGTCGAAGTGCAGTCTCATCTCAAATTCCTTATTGTGAGTTGCTGGACGTTGCAGTTTAATGCAAGAATCCAGCAGGTCGCGAAATACCTGCAGAGTCTCGGGGATCTTCTTCAAGATTATACTTAACGCTGTGTGTCCGGTTGCTGTGGTGGCGCTCAAGTCGGCCCCGGCCCAGATTAAACTTTCCACACAGTCCGAGAGCTCGTTGAGGGCAGCGATGTGCAGGGGAGTGAGTCCCGACTGGTCCGCGACGTTTATCAAAGCCCCACTCTTCAGCAGAACATCCACCAGCTCCAAGGACGAATTTCCCTGGGCACTCATTACGGCATAATGAAGGGGCGTTCTCTCAAGATTATTTGCACAGTTCAGGTCGATCTCTGGGGCTTGCAACAGTGACTCCACCAAGGGTACAGATTGGACCGAACAGGCGACGTGCAGACAGGATTCACCCAGCTGGTTAGTCTCGTTCACATCGGCTCCTTTTTCCAGCAGGAGTTGGACGAATTCTGAAGATCCTGCCTTGATCGCTGTATGCAGAACCGGTTCCACGTTCAGGGTCCGGAGCTGGGCTCCGTTTTCCAGGACCAGCTCTGCGATTGGTTTTGAATTCGCCAGGGCCGCGAAGTGAAGAGGAGTGAAGTTGTAGGTTTTGCATGAGACGTTTGGACTCATCTCTTTTGTCAGGATCAGGTACTCCAGACAGGACCGACTCTCAGCCAGAGAAGACACCAGCACGGCGTTCATCCCTGTGCGAGGCTCGGTGTATCTGAAGTCTGCTCCCAGCGATTCCAACCTGGGCAGAAGTTGGGTGAGGTTTCGAAAACAAGCCCACAGATATGCGGTGTTTTTCAGCGTATCGTCGCTCTTGATGACGTTTGAAAGATCGCCCCTCTCGATTTCCAACATGAGTTTCATCTCCTGGGCTGATAGGAGGGACCAGAGAGACGTCTTGATTCGGTTCAGGTCGGTGTTCTTGGACACTAGGAGGTTCTCGAAGAAGAGAGACTCGTCCACTGGTGGAGGCTCACCTGCGTCGATCTCCTCTGGGATGGTCAAGGACTCACGAAAATTTTGAAGCTGATTTTTATTGACTGACTGGTAGACGTTTGTTAGTCTCGTGTTGTAACATTCGTAGATCGTGCCTAGGGAGTAACGTGACTTTGACGAGACGGTACTCGGATTCGCTGACCTTCGACGTCCTCTTGCCAACTCGTAGGGCAGCGACTCTCGACGTGCGGTCTTTAGTCTGTCCATGTCCATGTAGGCTTGAGTCATAATTTCTAAAGTCAAACAGATGTCCATTTCGATTCATCAGTTTTGTAAAGGACAAATTTTAATTGAAACATTTTTGAAATAAAAGGCTGAGCTGACTTACAGTTTTGTGAAAGTGGAAAGTTCCTTTGGCCAACGTCAAATCGTCCGATCTGCCAAGTGCATGTTGAAAACGGCGGTTCATTCTCATCTGATTCACTGTGCGACGTCCTGCACTCGCTGTCTCGTACATTTCCCACCTTGTGAAATCTGTAGGTCGTCGCCATGAGGAGTACAAATGATTCAGACACCGAAGGCTGAGGCTGCATTTGTAATTTTTATTTTAAATTACGGCAATTGTAAATTTAAAGGCAAGGAATAAAAGAGAAACGAAAAATTCTCAGATAAAAGATGATAATTCTTTTTAATTTTACAACTTTTTTTATTACAATTTACAAACGTTGTTTATCAAGCAAATGAAGTTGTTTGCTTCGAATTGATGAAATTAGTATGAGCCGTAAGTTGTATCAATGACTCCGTCATTTCCTCATTGATGAGCTTCGAATTATTCGTAACCAGTTCACGTAACAGATTCAGTATGGGTGGGTGCGTGCTAAAATTTTGCATTCCATCCAACTCAAGGCCCGGAACGTTTTTAGGGCTTCGGTATAATAAATGTCTCTCCTTTTTTGTTACAATAATTATACATTTGGAAGATTAGCTTAAAAAGTTCTACGCGAGATCGATATAATTTTGTTTATCTTTTTACTCTTTCAACGTGGCTTCTCTATTTTACATAGTGTATAAAACGTAATACAAGTAATAAAATGTATTATTTACAAAAAGAAAAACGAAAACATAGTTATATTACAATAATTATAATGATTAGCATTTACATATAAAACATCGGACACGATGATTTTTAAATAAAATCAGGGAGTTCGCTTAATCGTATAATTATCACTTTCTAAAATTTGTACACAGACTCGATCGTTGTTAACTCGCTACTGTTACTTTGATATATTCGTGTTAAATTCATATATTTATATACAAAATTAAATCATCATAATGGCGCGCGAGAAAATATACATAGAAATTCAAAAGCTTGCCTGACCACTAGAAAGATTTGCTTGAAGACAAGGACAAATATGATTATCAATAAATATCACTAACAGTTTCAACTCAACTATTACTAAAACTTTCTAGTGTCATGGTGGTAAATTTTGGAAGTTCATTGGGGGTTGGTCGTGCTAACTAGGAAATTCCCTTTGGAACTGTCGCATCTCAAATGACTCGAATTTTCTTTCTCTTTGAAATGTTAATGAAGGATGCTTCACCCAAGGAAACAACTCAATGGAGTAGACCTGGATCAACTGCAGAAACACGTTCTCGAATTTACATGAAAAGGCTCCTCTTTTCATAAGCAAAATACTGAAATCTGGTTTATTCATACAAAAGTTCAACCAGATATATAAACGAAGGATTAAACTCGGACATTTGAACATCTCGATAAAACATCCTCTCTTGCCCAGAGTTGGCTTATTTCTTTCTGTTTGCAGTAGAAATGCTTGTGGTGTTTTTGTCTCACTCCGTGTCCGTGGGACACGGTGTCTCCGTAGGACACGGTGTGGATCCCTCTGGTTAATCACGTTCGACCGCCTTTATCGTTGGGGCCGTACTGTTGCGGTAAAAGTAGACTTGTGCAAGAATCGCTATGTCGATCATCACTTGTAGAGCACCGCATACACCAAACTGCGTCGGGGCTTGTCTGTAGATAAAGTAGAACGTCTTGAAACTGTCGCCGCATGCCCACATTATGACCATGGCAATACTAAAATGAATGAGAACAAATTAATTTAATTAAATTGATTAATAAAATGTACGTTTGCGAAAGTCAGAAACTTACAAATTTTATCACACAAATCAACGATGTGGGACATACCTCATGCCTTTGGTAGATTTATTACGGAAATTCCTTAAAAATTGTGGAACGCCGAGCATGGCCTCGGTGAGCACAGCCATTGAGCCGACAAATTCGATGAATATAAAATTGTTTCCAAGCAGGTACGTTATCAGACCGCCGACAACTCCGAAGACTAGCATGAAGTCCATGTAGGATTGGAAGTCTGTCCATTTCCAAAAGAAGTTAATGTCCAAATCTACAGATACGGTTAGTCAACCAAACAAAATGATGGATTATAATTGTGATTGTCATGGGCGGCAATGGGCGCGTGCTTACTGTGCCAGTGCATTTTTATTTTCTTTTTATTTCACCCTCCGATTGCACAGGATGTAACAAATCAAATGGAAATTAAACACATAATGATCGAAATGATTGAATCAAAGAAACGAATAAAAGAATTGAATAAAAGAATATTAGGTTGACAGTCAAATAGGATCTGCTATGACACAATTTATGATTCACTGGTGAATAATAATTTGAATAATAATTATTATTCATTGCAAAAATAAAAAATTCTTTGACGATGTAATTTTTTAAACTGTGTTAGAAACTGTAACCGTTTTTTTTGTTTTTCATAGAAGATCATATTGAACGATTATAATTAAATTGTCAGCCTCCGATGACAAGCGAATATTTTACCTGTAAATACACGTTCCCTGGGCCTAACTATATGGTTTTTATTACGCACAGTAATGCAAACTCTTATCATTATCAACATTGTAACTATCATTAAAATGCTTTGTAAAAGAAGAGGTAGTTCGAAGCGTTTTCCAAACCTGCAAAAAAAGTCAATTTTCAAAATTAGTTTCTTGTCAGAAAATGTCATTCAAATGACAAAATCTATTTTCATTTTGTAACTTTTCGGGTCACAAAAAACTGTACATGTTCAATTTTCATAAATTATAAGTCTAGTTATGTAAGACATCAATACAGAGTTATCAATTCTCGAATCGATAATTGTTTTGTTAATTGAAAGCAAACATTAGTTAGTTCTATAAATAAATTCAATTGCCTTTCAAAGACAAAACATCATTACAATCTAAAATGGAGTTCTTTTTCAATTAATATAGAAACTTGTAACTCGAGATATAAATAAGAAAAAAAAAGTAATCTTGCTTTTCAGCAACAATCATTTTTTTTAGTTCTAACTGGTTTAGTCTAAAAAAACTATGAACAGTTGAGACAAAGGAAAACAACTTTTTTATTTCGCATTGACTTACCAAAAAAATATTCTCAAACTATTGGCGATGAGGAGCGCGAGGCAGACGTACAAGGAGAATCCCTCGGCATCCTCCTTTTTCTTGATCTCCCTGTACTGTGGAATGTAAGGGACAACACCCCCGAAAATCATGACCCCGGAAGCGGTGTACCCCACGACGTCGTGGAACGTCAGCTCGGAAATGTCAACCATGTCGTGTTTCTTGACGTGTTCAGCTTCATTTATCATGCGAGAGCCGCATTGTTGTTTGGTTGGCCCTGTCAAAACTACTGTGCCGAGCTCTTTGAGGTTATGTTTGTTTCGCACATCGTATATTAAAAAGCAAACGCGATTTTTCAGGCGGACGAAAAAGTTGCGCGATAAAAAAGAAGGTCTCGTGCGACCTCACTGGCAGGCTTGATTTTTCAAAATGATCCTGAATTCCCAACCAAAACACAGGCAGTCTCTCCCTCTTGATGTTAACGCGACGCTGTGACGTCGCGCTCTGACCGATCAGATTCTATTTTCGTTATCTTTGATGCAGTTTCTAATTCGCCCTTGACTCGTTATATACCGCTACAATTGTTTGTTTTTGCTTTACGACTTAAGACGTCAGGTAAACTATGATAATTGCCAATAATTAGATTAAGGTTCATTTAATTTTCGTGCTTTTGTTTTGGTTTGATCTTGTTAACTGCTTTTGCACATTGTTGACGAGTTGAGGTTATGTTCCATTGTTTTTATCGTTATAATTTTCGTTCGTAGCATGTCGGCGACCAGGGTGATGAACAGTGTTTTGAAGAGGAATTACACAAAGTCCTTCAGGGGTGTCCGGCTTTTTAACTTGAGCGCCCCCAATTGTTTTGGAGCCAGTCAAATGTCTAGTCAAAAACAAGTAGCCAAATCTCAGAGCGAACCTGACAGCCAAGTCTCAACTGATTTCAAAGAAATTGGTGAGCAATTTTGTTCTTCTTTGAAATTACTTTCATTATTATTTATTAAACAAATTTATTCTAATATTTTTGTTCCCCACTTTGCAGTGAAGGAAAATACAAAGTCAGCATGGTATTTAAGTGTGATCGTAGCAGGAGTTGGAGTGACTTGTATAATGTTTTATACAATCTTTAAAGAGTTGTTCTCGAGTGACAGTCCAAACGGAGTCTACGGAAAAGCTGTCAAACGAATTGAAAAAGAGCACGACCTCGTCGAAGCACTTGGTGAACCCATAAAAGCTTATGGAGAAGAATCAAGAAGAGGAAGACGTGGACATGTCGCGTAAATAATTTTAACAATTGATCAATTTGTCTACTTATTTCATCCGTTTGTTTATTTTAATTTTGTCTTATTTTTTTAATTTTTTGTAGGCATAAAATATTTTTGGATGAACGAGGGAAAAAGCACATGAGGATGCAGTTTTATGTCAAAGGTAACCGACAGTCTGGCACAGTATTTCTGGAAGTCAAAGAGGTAATTCGTGCATTAAAAATATTGTTTTTTTTTTTGCAAAAGATTTAACATTTGTTATAATTTTAATTGTGCTGTTTTTAGGATGACTCAGGAAAATATGACTACAGATACTTTTACGTCCAGCTGAACGATTACAAGAGGACAATGTTCATGATTGAGGACAACAGACTGAAGGAACACGAAAAGTCACCAGGGAAAAGTTTTTTCTAATTGTTTTCGCAATGCGACAATCGATTAAGATGTATATAATGATTCAATTTTTGAATCAGTGAAAAGACTTATGAAGCATTTTGTTCATCATCAAAAATCATCATTTTTAAGGTACGGCGATTGTACCTTTGGTATTATATGTACTAAATTGAACATTTGTTTAATAATAGTAATGTGTCAGCGATCATACTCTTTATGAAATCATGTTTTTCATTAAAACACTGTACAGTTTTCATAGCTAGATTATGCTAGCTATACAAAACAGACCAATGTAAATAAATGTCTTTTTTAAACATATAAAGTGTAATACAACAAATGAACAAACTTCGTATGAACTTGAAATTCTGAATTCTAATGGTAAAAATTGAATGAATTCCGGCAACAAACAAAGTTTGAAGATACGATAAGATATGGCTTAAAGACATAGTAAATGTTAAATATTTAACAAATAGTATTGATTCAGGTGTATGATTCAATTTTCGACTTATTTTAATTGACATTTATGTTCCATAAAATTATTTTATATTGTACGAACGTTTTAACTATCATTGTGGATAATCATTACATAAGACGTTTTGTTTTATGATAAACATTTGTCAATTATTTTATTTGTTGTGGGTCGTCAATTTTGATCTTGGGAAAGTTATGGGTGGCCATGTAAAAATAGAGGTGTGTCTACGTGTTCTAAACGGACAGAGATAACGATTGCTCAACTCGTGCCTGGCCTCGTTCATGGATCATCGATCTAGGCATGATCTCAACGCTTGATCTACAGTCTTGACTTCAGAGACAGTTAATATTTATTGTCTAACGAAATCGATACAGAGTAAACGAGCCGTTATGTCATTGCAAAAAAAATATTTTCTTATCAATTACAAATTTATTATTAAAAGAGTTAAAGTTTAATAGTTTTTTCACTCTTAAAATGTTTAAAAAGTCTTTTAAGAAATTTACCTTTTTGGGTAAAAAGGTACATTTTTTGGTAAAAAAGATAGTTTTAAAGGATAAAGTTACTGCCATAAAAAATGCATTTTTATGTTGAATGATTATTTAAAACATTGTATTTAATTTTTTTCTCGATTGATGTTTTGAATTAATTCCATGAACGGTTTTGCAATTTTTAGAATATATTGAGATCCATAGATCATTCGGCTATGGATCGCGCGTGGCGGGAGATTTGATGTCAATAAGTTTGAGCAATGTTGTCAGTCGCTCGTACGCCGGCCAGCCTACTTGACGTCTCTAAAATCTACACTATTCAATAGTGATTGATCTCGATTTTCTGAAACCATGTCGACGGTCGATCTTCGCAAATTCGCCCTTCGGTATTGCATATGAAATTGTTTCCAAAAAATTCCAATTCCCTTTCAATCTATATTCAAAATGACTTGTGATTAATTCATCTCGATTAATTGAAGAACACAAATTTTGTCTGATTGTATGAAAAATGGGGAACAATTGTTCTCGCCTGTGCTGGAGGCTGCGACGATTATTCAGACGTCAGCGAGGCAATGTCGTTCCTCCGTGCGCGAAACCTGAATGCCTTCCTAAACCGTTCGATGGTAAGTTGCATAATCAGTACCTTTTTTGGTCATCCAACTTTTTTTATTTCAAAGAAGTATTTGATACTAAGACTTTTTAAATTATTCTTAAACATAAATAGAGCATTAAATCAAATGATAAAAAAATTTAAATTCGTAGAAAAGATAGACTAAAAAGAAGATACAATGAAAACTAAATTTTCTGTTAATGAATGACAGACAATTTGTCTTGTTTTCTACATCAGTGTACAGAGTGGATTTAATCACCGTAACATGTCATGTAGAAGAACTTAAGATCTAATTTTAATAACATCATTGAAAGTTATTATTAACCAGTGGTTCATTTGCTAATGTCGCGTTGACAAATTAAGGAAGTTTATTTATTTGTTTCCTCTATTAAACCGCCTCATTATTTAAATAAACCAAACCAATTTGTAAAATCTTGATATCCATCAATTTTTAATTTTGTAAATTTAAATCTGTTTAATTAAATCATTATTTAATTAATTCTTTATTTCGCTGGGAATTGATGATTTAAATTAACCATTTTCAACGCCTGAGAAAAAAGTGTCACTTTGTGACGATTACACAGAGACTGCTTCCTTCATTTGTTTTTAATTACATTTGTAAGACTCCACTGACTTTGTTACAATTTACGTTATAGAATATTCAGAGAGAATCATATCTTTGGTTTCCGAGGTAAATGCAAATTAGAAACACCTGGAAAAAAATCTGTGTGAAATGACATCACACCGCGAGCATCAAAAGAACTATACAATTTCGATACAAATCTTGTACGTACGTCTGCTAATTGAATATCAACTGCGTTTGATTATACCCAGTTATGTTAATTCGATTGATAAAAAATGTTAAAAAACAATTGGAAAAACACATTTAACTTGTAACTTCAAAAAAAAATTTGAAAATTTAAACAGATTTTAGAAACTTGTTTTTTTTTACCTTAAAATTAAAAATCTTCTTGAAATTAAATTTATCATTCTTATGAAATTTCGTACCCGAGTTTATCTGAATGGTAATTTTAAATGCAATGATTCACATTCCAACAAATTAGCCATGAATTGCGAATGAAATCTACTCTCGAATGTGTCATCTAATTTATTGTACCATATGATTTTATTTTGAATTTACGGCTGCAGAAATTGTGCTTGCTGAAAGTTTAGAACGATTTCAAATTAAGTAAACAGTGCATAATTGTTTAAATTTGACTCAAATACGAACAAAAGAAAACCAAAAATTAAAATTAGATCAATTGAATGTCTAATTGAAGAAGTTTCAATTTTCTGTGAATAAATTGTGAAACAAATTTTAAAATTGAACGACGAAGAAATTCACGATCTTGTAAATTGTTTGACTATTTCAATTTGTTATTCTGACATAAATGAAACACGCAAGTTTCAACGACTCGGCGCAAACGTTTTACATGCTGTTCTTAAACGGATTTACAAATATAATACGGAATGTTGAGCATTTTCGTGCTTCACGATTGATTTGCAAGCTTTCCATATTGCCGCGTGCGGTTATTTCTCAAAATAGTTCGACGGCTGCCCAATTGGTCCATAAGCCTAAAGGTTGAATTCGCTGAGAATAGAATATGTCGAGTTGCAGTGTTTAGAAATCTATATTTAATAAATTGCCACTTTGTCATCATCTTAAACGGTTGCTCGGCCGTCAATTTCACCTGCGATTATATTTCTGATCCTGCAATTCAAACTGCATACACTTTTGCATATAACATTTTTGCAAAACGAACAATTAAAACATTGATTAACTTTTAAAACATTTAGAAACATTTATAACATCTGGAAAAATGACATGTCATGAAATAAATTTTGCAAAAGCTGAAAACCACATGGTGTTGACATGTTAACAGAACAATAATTAATAAATAATTGATGGACGCGGTGACCTCGAAATGCAACCAACTTAATCGTAGGTGAGACAGTCAAAGCATTGTGTAACTGCGGGCGTCTTTGATCGTCTGGTGTTTAACGTCTCATCGCAGGCTTTTTTCATGAATGAATCGAAAGTGTATTGCATCATTCAGACTGTTAATAAAATCACACTCCTACGCCTGCCAAAAAATTGATTATGATGGATTGTACTTTTCATTTTGACCATTTTCAGTCAGATTAAAAAAATTTAGTCGCAATTAAGAAAAAGAAACAACAAAATAAAAGGAAAATTAAAAATATAAAATTAAAAGTCAATGTATAATTAAACACATGTTTTTATATGTGAAATTTGAATGATGTCATCAATATTAATATTGTACAAATAATAAATCAATGATTAAAGTTAAGAAGCGTGCTAGTTTTTCTCCTACATTTTCCCCATATCGAGCGTTAATGGGGCTCTGATTTATGCGCGCGAAACCCACAAGATCCTTGCCTACGCATGCAACGATTATACCTCCGTCGAGTGCATTGTGTACCTTATGAATTACAGCGGCGCGAGAACTGGTCTTCCAGATCGTGACGATAATAGCCAAGTGGAACGAAAAGCAATAAAATGCCACTGCAAATTACGCTTTTCATTAACATAAACAAAGCTGCTCGTTTTATTTCATTTCTTTTACTTACTGAATGCGTGCGTGGGTGCAACTCATTTTTATTCCAAGTGGAAACTAAACGAGTTATAAAAAAGTACAACATTTTGAACAAATCATATACAAAACTGTGAAATCAAAGTCTAATTTTATTCAAACAATTTTTATCATCCCATTTATTATTTCTTTTTCTTTTAAGCAACGAAATAGATGAAAAAAAGTTGAAAGAAATTGAGTGGAAAGGAAAAAAAAATGTAATTGTATGAATCAGGAAAGATTTTTTTCGTTCCATTTCTAGATAGGTGATTAAATTCTGTAACCTTCTAGTCGATTTTTCCTGGATGATTATTTATTAGTGACAGTCGCCACCAACTTTGCATGTGAGGTGACACCATTTACGGTCGCGTCTGCCAATTTAGGAGACGCGGCCTTGTCCGGCTCTTTCTCTCTCCCGCGACGATTTTTCCACCTTTTCAAAACGCTTTTCCTCGCGACTAAATTATCCGACGTCCACGTGCTTCTGAGGGTGCAGTGATTCCACCGCTCGCAGCTCAACCGGTTCGCGTATCCGCGCCTCGCTCACTGAATAATTAATCAGGCTCCTAATTGGCGCTTTGTGATTGGTCGTTGATCTGTGCTTCTCGTTCTTGTTTCGGGCCCTGACCATGTATTACAGATTCTACGACCGGTACCGGGTGTTCAATGACAGGCGCCGACAATACTTTCCTTTCAGATTTTATTGTAAGTCTCGAATTTACGACTGTTTTGTATCATCCGAATTTGGCAAATTTTATTCCTCCAATGTTGCAACAGCTTTTGAAAAATTTGCATTTTTCCAAAATTTTTTGTATTTTCATAAACTTACTTTTTCAACATTGTCCTTTTTTAAATGTGAATTTCATCAATCTTTCAACTTAAATTTGTTGAAACAAAGGTTTTTATTTTTTGGATTTTAAAAATTTAATTTGCAAAGAAAAAAATGTCTTAACTTTTTGGCACGCTCAAGAATCCGGCCTGAAGCTGCACCAGCACGCGCAATATAATTTGTCTCGTCATTCGCCGAGCAGTTAATATGCGCTCGAATTTGCATACAAAGTGCATATAAATTCGCGGCGTGCATTCAACGAATTTAGGAGAAATTCGCCAAATTTATAATCAGCGCTCGCCAAAGCTCATTGATTATTTTTATTCGACGCTCGCGATAACCCCGTGAGGGAGATTTTATCTCCGTTGTATCGCATATCACACGTCAGTCTCATAATTTATATCTTCATTGACAACAAATTATCACGAGATCTGATCTGGATGGGAGTCGAATTTCCTTGCGAATGCTGAAAAGTAGTTAGCTCGCCGTGTCGAGAGAACACGCGTTTCTAAGTTTTTTATTTGCTCATCTGGCGCTTGCTGTGAGGTTCATTCATTTTTTTTAACAAAAATTTCTCTCACATTTGATTCATCGCGACAACTTTCAACTGTTTCTCATTAATTATGTCTTTTTTAGATGAACAAAAAATTGAATAAAAAATAAAGGAATGTAATACAACAAATTTCTATTAAGACAAAAAAAAGTGTCTTAAAGTTATCTTCATTTGAGTCTCAAACATTTTCTTTTTATTAGTCTAATAGTTATTTTTTACAGAAGAAAACATTTTTTTTTTTCAGGGAGAGACAGTCGTACTTCAATTTTGACAGTCGTTCATGTAGATCTTTCGTTAATCGAAAATGGGACACTGCACCACACGGATCGGTACGAGATCATGAATCGGGAGGACAACAAAGCGTGTCTGGTGGTGCGCAGGGGTCAGGAATTTTTCTTGAACCTGACCTTGTCAAGGGACTACGACCCTCTGATCGACGGAGTGTCGTTAGTTTTTAGCGTTGATGGAGTCGATCAGCCACTTTTCGGTCATGGGACTCTAGCAGCAGTTCCTCTTTTAACACCAGAGGAAGCAGAGGAATCAGATAGCCCTTGGCAGGCCACGGTTGAAGCTGTCGATATCAATGCCATTAGAATCAAGGTAAGCTAAAAAAAAAAAGAAAATAATGTTTAATTTTTGTTTTAATTTGTTGTATTTAATTTGTAACAGATCAAAACGGCTGCAGATGCAATAATTGGGAAATGGAGATTGGAGATTGACTCAAAAAGAAAGGACGCTGATGGAGCGGTCAGTTTCAGCGTCGAGCAGCCCATTTATCTGATTTTCAATCCATGGTCTAGAGGTAATGAACAATTTTCTGCGAAGATTCAAAAAATCTTGACTTTAAAAAATTGGTTCAATTTTTATAGGTTTAAATAAGTTTTTAGTTTTGAAAATGTCGGAATTTTCAATCCCTTTTTCATGATGAATAAATTCCATCTGCTTGGTTTTAACAATCAGAACATGAAAAGCATAACACGTAACAGAGGTTTGAAATAAAGTTATTACCGACTCGTGACTTTCATGTTAATTTTCAATTTAAATTAACTCTGAGTCACTTGGAGGTTGAAACTTCGTATACCAATTAAGTAAATTGGGACAAAAATGATGTTTCCAATATTGAGCGAAAACATTTATTAATATACTGTTTGCATGGTGAATGGTATATGTTCAAGTGAGTTGTACCAGAATTTTAAAATTAGTTTAGTTAGTACTATTAGATATGATATATTTCCAAGTTTTATAATTTTCATTTATTTGGAAATTGCTGTATTATTTTATAGACGATCTTGTGTATCTGGGCAACGAAGCTGAGCGACAGGAATACGTTATGGCTGAAGATGGATTGATTTGGCGAGGCAGTTATAACCGGATGAGGAAAACCATCTGGAAATATTCTCAATTTGAAAGGGACATCCTTGATTGCGCTCTGTATCTCATGACCGAAGTTGGCAAAGTCAGGACTTCCGGTAGACACGATCCAGTTGTCATCTGCAGAATGTTGTCAGCTGCTGTAAGTCCATTTCTTTAACTCACTGTAACTAGATTTTTTTTTTATTAACAAACTGAATGTTGAAAATTTTGATACGTTTGTTTTTTGATTCTTAAACATTCTTTTGGTACAGGTTAATTCCCCAGATGACAATGGAGCAGTGATGGGAAATTGGTCCAACGATTTTGACGGAGGAGTCGCGCCAACACAATGGATCGGTTCGCAAAAAATTTTGCAACAGTATTACAAAACCAAAAAACCAGTCAAATATGGCCAGTGCTGGGTTTTCTCTGGTGTTCTGGCGACAATCTGTCGAACTCTGGGAATCCCCTGCAGGGTGGTTACTAATTATTCCAGCGCACATGATACTCAGAGTAGTTTAACCGTGGATTATTTCGTCGACGCAGAGGGCAAAGTTATGGAGGAACTTAACAGAGATTCCATCTGGCAAGAATACCGCAAACTGTTTTGCGTTCGAATTATTTTGTTCCTCTTAATTTTAACATTGTAACGTTATTTTTTGTTTCGTTTTTGCATAGGAATTTTCACGTATGGAATGAAGTGTGGTTGAAGAGAATCGACTTGACTCCAGACTGTAATGGTTGGCAGGCGATTGACTCGACACCTCAGGAGCTAAGTGAGAACGCTTATCGTTGTGGACCCGCGTCAGTTGCGGCTGTAAAAAAGGGCGAGGTCCTTCGTCCTTACGATAATGCCTTCCTTTACGCCGAAGTCAATGCCGATAAGGTTCACTGGAGATACAACGGTCCTTCCCAACCTTTGAAATTGGTCTCGAAAAATGTCGATTAGTGAGCACTCAACCTTCAATTATTTATCTTCACAGCTCAATATTTTTCTTTTCTTATCAAAAACAAGTCATCAACTCATCTTTTAAATCATTTAAAATTTTCAAGTTTTCTAATATTACTTCATTCTTAGCATTGGACAATATATCAGTACTAAAGCAGTTGGAAGGTGGGAGAGGGAAGATATAACTCATACTTACAAGTATCCTGAAAGTAAGTTTTTACGAGAAAAAAAAATTAAAGGGGAGAAGCTGAAGGACAATTTTTGAATATTAAAATTGAGTTTGATGAAAATAAGGAAATTGAAAGCTGCCCCTAGATTACACTTTTTTTTATACTTCAGAGTCGCCTGAGGAGCGGGATGCCATGCTGAAGGCGCTCCGTCAAAGTGAATCAGCTTACAGTCGTTATTACCTCAACGAGGAATTCAATGACATCATGTTCAATTTTGAACTGAGAGACGATATCATCATAGGTCAACCTTTCAGGTACGAATTATCGTGTTGTCAAAAACATTCGGGTGTTTAAAAACCAATCTCCATTTTCAGTGTCGTTCTTGTGATAAAGAATCACAATTACAAACAACAGTACACAGTGTCAGTGATTACCCGAGTTGAAACAGTCTTGTACACTGGCCGCGTCGGAGAACCAGTCAAAAGGTCCGACGTTGAGCGTGTCATCAAACCTGGGGTGGTCGAGGAAATCAGACTCGACGTTTCCTGGGAAGAGTATGCGCCCAGACTGTTGGACCAATGTGCCTTCAACATTTCCTGTCTTGCCACCGTCAAAGATACAGATTTTGAATATTTTGCACAGGATGATTTCAGAATTCGGAAACCGGACATTAAGATCAGGGTAAATAAAAATTGGATTTTAGTGTAAATTTAATTTATAGTTTTGTTTCATTTTTACATTTTTGAATTATTTTCTTTAGCTTCTGAATGATCCGATCGTTGGCGAGTTACTTAAAGCAACGGCCAAGTTTGTTAATCCACTACCAGTTCCACTGCGACGGGGTAAATTTATCATAAGCGGTCCGGGGCTAGAAGAGGAGCTGAAATTGAAACTTTCGAGCGAGGTCGAACAATTCGGCGAAGCCACTTGCGCCTTTTCCATGGTCCCCCCTCGAGTCGGACGGGAGACAATCGCTGCCAAGTTTTACTCAAAGGAGCTAGACGACGTTGATGGTTTCATTAACTTTATGGTCAAACGAGATGACTCGTACAATAATCGCGTACGAGTTGATTGAAAGGGGATTGGAGTTTGATTAATATCTTGTATTAGATGAAACTAAGACTGTGTTCAATATAGTATTAGACATTGCCAAACTAATATCGTGTAAAAGATGTACCATTTTTTATGTCACAGATTGTGAATTATTTTTATAAAACTGTTTATAATGTTTGTTAACAAAAGTGCCATTGAATTCTGTTAATGATTTTTGGAATGTTAACTTAATTTATAATATGAACTTTTTATTCAAATACTTATTGTTGGGGCAAAAAATGTTATTTAACACATCGAAGAATGCCAATTAATTTGACACTTTTTGCTGCGTATATCAAAAGATTATGATATACAAAAATGTGAAAACTTTCGAAATCGTATAACTTATAAAAAAATGCCTCTTTGTGTTCGATTAAACGTACAATCGCAAAATGTTCGTTTTTTTTTGCAAAAAAACTGGCGAAACTTATTTATTTAATCGTTATCCTGTCTGCAACGCCGTATAAACAATAAACATAATCATAAAATTTTATGTAACAACCGAAAACGCTCATTTCGTCTCGATTTATTGATTCATTTGAATATTTTGACTCGAATAATTATGATACAAAGTATTTTTTTCCTCTCGTGTGCCAAAAAAAGACGCTCATTTATTTTTGGACCAATTTTTATACTCCCGTTAAATCGGTTAATCCTTATTAGCATACGAAAATGATGTCTACAACTTTATTGTTTGTCGCGGTACGACAATAAATTCACGGCGGACTTGAAATCCGTTGTCTTTTTATCGGATAGGTTGACGGGTTCGTTTTTTCTTTCACCGTGGCTTCGGATCGAAGATTTATCGGCGACTTTGGACGTGCAGAGAAGAACAAAAAGCGTCGTCGTCATAAAATAGACGTCCGTTCGTTTGCTGCTGGAAACCGAGACGAGATATTAACGATCGACAAACCAACACGCAATGCCGATTATTCAAATTGAAACTTACGATGATGATGATGGGATTGCACGCGGCCGTATGTGTACAGTGTATCATAATCGATGAAATATTTGCTTTTCTCATGATGAATGCATTTTTATTTTGAATAAAAAATTGAACTATGCGGGAAGAACGAAAGTATTTCAGACAAGAATGTGAATGTTAACATTCTCAGCAACTTTTATCAAACTTTTTGAAATTAATCAATGGTCATGATTTTTTTTTTGTGAGGTGTAAAATATCTGGATCGGTGATTTATTGTCCCGCATTTCATTGTGCGAGATAACTGCTGGTCCGCATGTGGGACCTATCAATCATAATGTGCATGTTTTGAGTCCAAAATGATTCACTGTTTGAGAAATTAAAACATCATATTAACATTTCAGTCAAACATCATTTTATATTTGACATTACTATCATGAACTCTGACCCATACAACCAAATTTAATCATTGTTTAACAATTATAATAATATCTTGCCCGTCGAGAAGAAAAGTTGAAAATGTTTTAGGCGCTTCATAAATTTCACCCTTGAGGCAAAATGAGATCATAATAATTTCACCCTACCCTCCGATTCAATAAAAAATGTACGATGTAAACGCACTTTAATAGCACACCGCCCTTGTACTTTGTCTAACGCCGAAGTAAATCCTGCAATTAAAAAAGCTATTTCGATGACAGTCCCAGTGCGGCTGTTTAGCGCGCGCCACTTTAAATATATACAAATTAGGACGACGAATCAGGCACCCGAGGATTTCGTTCGTTGGATTATCGACTCGGGCGCTCAAAGCACCTTGGCTCGAAATTACGAATCCAAAAGCTAATATTGCCGGGCGCTATCTGAGGTACTAAAAGGGTCACTAATGTTTACAAACCGTGGAAACGAGCTTGCAAAATTGAGCGCCATAAAGTGCGTTCAATTTTGTTTTGCAATTTTCCTGTTAACTTAATAAAATCGAGGGAAGTACTTTATACTTCTTCCCTTCCATAACTTTGAACAATTTTCAGATCCATCAAAATTTTCCCCCATGTTATATTATCCCCTCTGTTGGTTTTCGCTCGATAAAACAATTGCCAGAAGGATAAGCGGTATTATTTACGCAAGATTCAGCGTACACCGATGCGCCCGTACGGTTTGATTGTATACGAACAAACTCAAACTCACAAAGGTTACGGTCGAAAGTCCAGAGAATATCCACAGCTAGTTCCTAAGCCTGGAGGGATCTTACATGGCCGATCCAACGGCTTAGGACTTCAGCCCATCCACTCTGGTTCTGCTGTTAAAGTGGTCCCAATTAGATATGTTACGGGGATTTCGGGATGGAACAATCTGAAATGTAGATCTCCGTAAATCTGTCTCTGAAATCGAAAGATTTGCCGCTCAACTTTCCCAGATACAAAGAAAAAGATTTACTTACATTCGATTTTTACTTTTATTTGCTAGCTTATAAAGGTTTTTCTAGTCGTCAAAAACAACAAAATATGTCAACTTATCTTCTCCTAACCTCACTTTTAGGTTATGTTCAATGATGCCTGTTTGTTTTTAACTTTACAATTGATATTCACCTAACTAACCTCATTTTTAGGTTATGTTGAATAGTTAATCCACAGTTCTATGCGGAGAATTCAAACTGAATTACATCAGGATGAAAGTGTACATTAATCTCTCGAATTTCACGGGCAAAGTGATCTGCGCAATAATTCGCCGAAAAGCAACATCCTCGACGTGGGTCAAATTTGCGTGCAAGTGATCCTCCATCGCTCGGGAGATTATGCTAAAGTGACTGGCTGGCAGGGGTTGTCTAGCGTAATTACGACGAAGGGTCGGCTCTGCCATGGAGGGCGCGCCGCATCTCCGTAACTCCCTGGATAGTTGGAATGAAAATAGACTGTGTTATACATACAGGCGGTGAACCAGCCGTGTCAGTCATTCAGTTAGTCAGTCCGTCAAACTGGATGACGGGGTGCATGCGCTGCGGAAGGACCATTTCTCTCCGCGCTTCATCTACCATGTTTCTCACCTCAATTAGATTTTGAAATCATTATGAGAACAAGAATGCTGTGATTAATTATATTTACACCTCAAATTTTCAAAACTTGCTCTCAAAACTTGAGAGGTTGTGTTTATTATTTTTGATATTGTTTCGACAAAAAAAGTTGTTTCATTTGTTTGTTAAAACAAGTAATGTAAAAAAAGTTAAGCAGCGTCAAATAATCTGGCAACACTGGTTTGCGCTTCGCGCACCCACGATTCGGTAATAATGCGACGCCCATTTTGAATTTGACTGAACAAACTGTCGAAGGGTGAATCTTCTTGCAAATAAAAACCAAAACTGATTTGTATATAATCCAGCGTGTGGTAGCGAAATGAAAACAAGAAGAGAATAAATTTCGCCCGAGTCAGAACCATGTGTTACCAGTGAACGAGATATATAATTGAATGCAGATTATTCAGCGCGTGTTATTTACTCTTCTTTTGCATCATTCACCCAGGGCAAACATAATATGATCTGGATGACATCCGCGTTTGGTGTGCACGCGCTCATTTTTGCAGTTCATAAACTTTCTTTTCATTGGAAACCTACATAACCTCAATTTTAGGTTATGATTTCAATCTCTTTTGTTTTCCATTCAAACCAACAGGTGTTTCAGGTAAAAAACACGAGATAAGGAATGTATTCGTTGAATATAAAGAAAAATTTGCCAAAACGAAATTGACAAACACATTTCAATAAAATTAATTCAACTGATTTGTCTTGCAGTCAGTATGAGAAAGCAAACAGCCTTGAATATAGGAGTGGATCGAATTAGTTAGCATATTGCGGCCGCATAATTTTGCGCCGCTGTTCACAACGTACGTCTAATCTGTTTAAAGTACTTTCTGCGAGGGATGTAAAGACAGCTACTAAAAAGCCACTTTTGCTTCCCCTATATCCTCCCTCCGTCTGCACACGTTTCACCCGCTGGTCGTTTACTTTTCTCCGCCTTTTTTTCTCCTCTTCTGCAGGTGTTACAAAGAAGCAATATCTGCTCTATCGTAGATCTGCCATTTCATGGGGGTCGTTTTACTGCGAGTGCAAAAAATGGACGGAATTAACTGAGCGTAGGAAAAAAAAAAACATCTCGTCCTCGCACCTAACCTAAAGTTTAGGTTAAGTATTCGTTTTCTCATCGCCCGTGTCTGTTTTGTTTTGATTTTCGTTTTCCTTCTTGTTTTTATCTTGTTTTTCTCGTTTCTAGAACTGACAGGGATAGATTTACACCACGTCAATATGTTTTTTGAATTATCGATTTGATGAATAGACCTGAAACAAAAGTCATAATTTTCAATGACGAACAATTAGGATGAAATTTATCTGATTTGATCGCCGGGCATTATTTATATCCGTCGTTTGTAACTCGTGGTTTGAAATTCTTCTAAATCAGTACGATCTCGAATAACGAAATCGAAAAGCGACTTTTGACATTCCGCAACACTCCGTCCAGTGTCTAGTTGATTTTGATAAATACCCCGAGAGCCCGCGAACAAAGGATGTTAGTTTAACCGAGGTAGGCGTGTTTGTTATTTCGACGGCTCATAATAGTATAAATGTTGGGTGTTGATGCATAGCACATAGCAGGGTGCCGTTCATTCGAACTCAACGGGTCTCTCGGCCACGGACCCTCGTGTCATTATATTGGTCCTCGGATGGGACCTTTAAAAATAT
This sequence comes from Trissolcus brochymenae, assembly GCA_030523145.1. Taxonomy (NCBI): domain Eukaryota; kingdom Metazoa; phylum Arthropoda; class Insecta; order Hymenoptera; family Scelionidae; genus Trissolcus; species Trissolcus brochymenae. The sequence goes on from JAQQRF010000420.1 coordinate 21,194, forward strand.
CATCCTCATCATTGCGAAAAATGTATTCAAAAACCCAGATACATATTTTTTATTTCTAACAATACTCCATGAAAAAAAAAACTAAGATCAAACAATAAACAACAAAAATGGTCAATTTGCAAATCGTCATTTACAAAATTTTCCTCTCTGAAATTCTTCAAAAATTTGTAATTTTGTTATTAGGGAATTCGTTTAGAGATGCAAAAAAAAAAAATGCAGAGATAATCGACAGATCATAGCTCGACAAGAAGACAAAATATTAATACAAATTAATTATCCCGACTTAACAAGATCGTTTTACGAAAATCCGTCCCCTTTATTGGAATATACTCAGACGATGGCACACCAGATCGCCACTGCGGACGATGCAGAGAACGGACGTCGATTAATAATCTCTCCTTGGCGAGGGCTTTAGCACGAAATCTTATCCACGCTTCGGTGTAGATATACCTGTTTATTTATGCGTAGCCGCGCTTGCAGGTGTGGGTACACACGTTGATCGTGTGTATTTTCTCGTACCAGTGGAGGCGCCCTGTGGCTCGCAGGCGTGGATACTTCAAGCGCTATCTGTTATTCTAATGCTGCATTATATATTTGTTTGGGCGTGGGCGAGAGTCACCTGAAGTGTGAAACTCGTTGTAACACACGCCAGGTACCCGTGGAATTTCCAGCTGCGCATATATTCGTGTCGATCTTCTTTCTCAAGAGCCATTTCATATCGACGATTCATTTCTCCGCGACTCAAACCGTTGTGAAACCGCTTATCGCCTGCGTAAACTTGTAATTAAGTTTATTTATGTGACAAAAAAGGGCACAGCTTTGTGGCGATTTTGCGTGATTTCCAACCGTGAACCAAACAAATTCATAAAATTTGTTTTGACCGGTTCAAGAAATATTATTTTGTTGACGAAAAATACAAGATGGACAAATTTGTGTCCGTGTATTTTCAGTTTATGACATTTTTAATTGAGAGAAAATTGCGAAAAAAAAACTAGTTCATTCTCTAACCTCAATTTTAGGTTATGTTGAATCATATCCACAGTTTTTTGTTCAAACGACGTTTAAGGGAAAATTGGACGATCAGATAACTTTTGACTTGGGTCGCGTTGATTTATAGAAAACATTTTCATAATATTGAGCCATTAGCGTGTGGCGCAAAGTCAAACAATCGAGGAAAAAGGGAATACATTAGGTTGGGTCGAAAGAATTTCGTAAGCGCTGCTATGTGGGAGGAGGCAGAGGTAACGAGGCAGGTGAAAATAAAGTGTCACCAGACACTTGCGCGGTATGCGGTCCCCGACCACCCATGGTCCTCGCTGTTTCCACGAGCATCCTCAATAGAATAAGCATAAAAATCACGTTTAACTTTCGAGCGAGAGACGTCGCCGGAATAAAGATCACATTTTCATCCGACGATATAGTTTATAAAAACTGCACGCGTAAATTATCGACCTGTCAACTTTGCGCGCCTTTTAGATCTTTATATCGGATATTACAAGGCTCGTTTTCAAAATGCGACATCATGTTTTATTGGCCGCCATCAGTTTTGACCAAACGCTCTCGCTGATTCGACAGGCGACTGCTCGAAAATCAGTCCGGGGCTTACCGTTTATCTGACGTGTCTGCTAAAGCCTTAGCGGTATTTCGCATTATGAGATCTTTATCTGGACCCCACCGATCGTACGATGTATACAACTTAAATACAAGTGCTTCTTGAATAATTTAATCAAATTGATTTCTCGATTCTCATATCATCATGTGTAAAAGAAACATCATTTATAAAAATGCAGCTGATTTATAATCATTGATATTAGATGTATTAATCATTTTGAAACCAACAAAATCATCTTGATTGATCCACATAAATTATAAGATATCTTTGTTACGAAAATTGTCTTTAAAGTCGCAAAACAGAGTCCTTGGTTTTCAACCACTTTTCTACAACGATTGGAATATTGTGGGTTTTGTCATAATTTCGTGGATCATGCCATTCATAAAAATCTTTATCTCAGCAGTAAATCAGCGTTGATTGAACATCACTTCCAATTTATTAAAAAATCTCAAAACACTCTCATTTACATGTGTTTTAAAACGAATCGATTAAATTAGATTCAGGCAAAAAAAAAATACGACGAACAAAAAAGAAAAATTTATACAAATGTCCAGGGGCCATAAAGACGTTCTAATCTGTAATTAAGCTGAAGGCGAATCCACAGCTATCTTTCACGCAGATCGACGAACAAAAATGTATGCATCTTGTGATGCGTGGGCGAATCATTGAGAAGTGTATCTACAAGCCTCTCGTCTGCCACCGAACTCGAGCAGCCTCCTGGGTGGTCAACTCGCGATCTGTACGTTTTAAACTCTTCCCTGCTAGATCCATCCTTGTCATTCAATGATGATGAATCGTACGATTATGCGTTGCTCCAGAAAATTGTACGCAAATTTTCCCATTCAGCCATGCCGCAAACTTGAATGCACATCTTTAATTCGTCTAATCAGTTCGAATCAGCAAAAAGAAAAGGAAAGCATCAATTTGTCTGACTTTTTCGGCAACTCTCTACTGAAAAACGAAGGAAAAAAATCGTTCCTGAAAAAAGAGCGAATACGAGGAGAAACAAAAATGATGGATGGAAGGTTCCGAGGAAAATGAAAGTTCATGATCGATTGGAACTTTTTTTTTCGGTGCTATATATAAAAAATGGAAAACCGCACGAGACAATTCGATTCGAGTCTCCTGGATGGAGAGTCACGAAAGTGTAGCTAACAAGTTGAGGCGAATTGAATTGAACGCTCGCACCAATTCTTGACCATTTCCCCACCTTCATTCTTTGCTAATGTATATCGAATCACCGTAAGCCCCTGGATCTCGAGCAACAAAGTGCACACGACAATACGTCAGTTTTGTATATGAGGACCGTTACGAACTTTTTTCGATCGATCAAACCTGGGCTTGATCTTGGGCCCCGGTCTTGGTTTTTGCTAAAAGATGATCGCGCTGGACCCTCTCGCGCGCTGACGTCGACTCCGAAGCAGCAGGGGAGATTTACGACGTGTGTTTAGGCGCTCGCTAGCTCTCCCTTCTTTATTATACTAATTTTTCGGCTACGTCAAAATATACCCGTAGCCTTTTTTTTTCTTTCTCGCCTGACACACTGGGCGTCCTGGTAGTCGAGCATAAAGGCCCATTCAGCGCTTTGCACGACTTCAGGTAGCAGAAAATGTGACTCGTAAGTCGCCGACCACAAAACAAACCGAGAGGCCTTGACTTTGGCGAATGTACTGTGTGCATCATAAGCGTCACGGCTATTTTCAGGGATGATGATAACCGTTTCAATCAGGGCCTTTTGCAAAATGATTGATGCTCAATTCATGCGCTTGCGGTGTCAATTCTCTCTCTTTTTATTTCAAGTCAATTTTATAATTGAGTTGAATTATAATTTTGCATGAAAGTGATTATTATATTTTGATCATTTGCCAATCAATTTTGATCAATTTTCATTGACTCTCAAAAATTGTCACAGTTTTTGAAAATTTGTTTGCCAGATAAAAAGTAAAATGTTGAATCGTTCAAATTTATGTTCACTCTGAGAGACGTTTGGTGAAAAAAAAAAATGGTTTTCCCGAATCCTTTTAAACGATGTTTTTCATCGTCACGTCTTTTTATAGGTATATCCATAAAAGTTTGAAAACTCCGCGTGACATATTGTGACCCAATTCATGACTTTTTTATTTTCTAATCTTGAGAAATCATCGGAAACATTGTTGGTAAAACAAATTTCTAAAGCCGATTCGACGACAATCAAAGCGGAACGAAAGCTCATTGTGGACGACACGCAGATGGGACTAAACGACTCGGTGTTGGAGTTTTGTCACGAGCCGAGAGTGACGAGATGGAAACGATCGAGAGTCAAGGACGGCGTACCTGCTCTCGGCTCTCGGAGGCGCGTTAACTAGACGATGCCTGGCAAAGGATTAGGCACAGATTGTGGCGATGAGCATAAATATTTAGATTGTTGCTTGTGAAAGGTCCGCCCTCGGTGACTCTTTTGTGCGCCCAGTCGTATTAATGATCGGACCGGATGACGACCGATTCAATACAATTTTATATGCTGGTTGAATTATTGTGTTTATTTTTTGGAACCGCTACCTCCAACGATGATACTCGACGAGAGAGTGTTTTAATGGACGTTGCAAAACTCGGAAGTGAGGGCCCGACTTTACATCTTTTTAATGAATAATTTAAACTCAAAAACATTTTCCCCCTTTCATCTTTTCGTCGCGATTTTTTTTTTTTCAATAAAAAAAATAAGGAGACTAAATAAATTTGTCAGTTCGTGAAAAGTGACTAATTTTTAATATTGATTCAGCTTGGGAGGGAAAAAAGTCGACTGATTGTTATTTCAAGCATCCATGAATGAGCGAGCTACTTAAAAATAAAATAGGAAACTGTATTTAGTTAAACAACAAACGGTGTGCTAACTCGAAGAAAAGATACGGCTTGTGCTAATACGTATTAAGTTACGGCGCTTTATCCGCGCTGTCGTAATGGTTATTTTTCTTATGTAAATACACTGGAAGGAGTAAGCATTTAATCAGGACCACACCTTTGATGAATTTTGATTATACAAATTCTCTGAACTTTAATCACCCCCGCTGTTATTTGAAGATAGACGTACCCGAAGCAGCCATCCTGAAACGACCAACGATTTCAAAATTACGGATGAGATGGAAAATAATTTGTTTTTGAACAAAATTTGGATTTCACATTTGGATGTTCAGTTAAACAAATTTAGAATTGGCAATGAATAAAGAATAAAAAAAGATTATAAAAGGAAGACAAAAAAACGAGAAAGAGAAAACAAGTGGGCAAAAAAGTTGATGTCATAAACTGCAAAAAACACACAGAACCTTTTTATATTTCTCTGCACCTAGTTTCTACCTTGCCCACTACTCCTGGCAACATAACATGTATCACGAAGTCACGCTGCTCGCTGGATGGAGAAGGATCGCGAAAGGAAATGGTGGTCGTCGGCCGAAAAGATCCGAACTCGGCCCCTCGTCGCGCGGCATTATCGGAGCCTCAACCAATGGACGACGCGGGATCCTCGGTGAGACGCTCGGCTCGGTGGCCTCGCCTACTTGTCACCGCGGAAGGGGCGCCAGCGAAGAGCCGGGCTGCGCGCGCATCCGGCGCTTATCGCCTGGATCACGGTGGTGGGAGCGTCGCTTGTGGGAGGCAAAGGAGTAGGAGGCCAGTGGAGTTCGGGAAGTCGGCCAGCGCAGACGCGTTATGCGCTTTAGCGATCTTTTGCGATCGCAATAGCCAACACAGTACCGCAATTCGCGATCAGGTTGTCGTTGACCTGAGTCACGCAGTGCGTAACAGCCGCTTCGAATCAGAACTCGTGATTATCCGCAGTTCCCAAGACTTTGGAACAGAGGATTCGAAGAAAATTCGTGTGTTTGGGTGTTGCAAGACGGTGGTGGTTGAAACGAACATTGCTGGACAGCTGTGGCCAACGAAGTTGTATCGTGAAAAGTGAAGAGAGAAGTTTGACATCCAGAAATAAACTCGAGACAGTCTCAAACAAAGAGACTTGGGCGGAAACAACAAAACCTCACGATAAACAGGGTGAATCGCAGATGAAATACTGAAGTGAGGTTAAGTCTGTATGGTGTAGTCTATTGAAAGTTAAATCCTCAAAGAAAAGGATAATACTGGATGAAAAACACTGATTATGAGAAAAAAGACGAAGTTGTACAGGATTGATAACTCGAACAGTTCTGAAGAACCGCAAGCGAATTTGGCTATACGTCAGCATAGAGTTTAATAGAAAAACGATAGTCCTGAGCTGAGAAAAACAACTCCGTTTTCCTCGTTCCTCAAGGTCAGACGCAATAAGGAAACCCGAAATTGTGATCTGTAACTAGGAACATACAGGGCAAACTTCTGCAAATTTTGAATTCCGACCGTAACTTTCGTAGTCTAAGTCTACATCAATAGCTGCAACAATTAATCCAAGTTTGGACGATAGCTCGCTGAACCTACCGTCGGACAGCGGAGTTTGCCGCAAGACCAAATGTTTTAAAGTAGAACCGAGTTGCTCCAGTGAGGACAGCCAGGGTTTTTTGGGAACACCGTCAAAAGACGGAATGCTCATGAAGGGAGAGCGGGGAAAAGCGACAGACTTCAGCATCGCGGCCATCATGGCGCCCAGGGGTCCGTCCTTCGGGCATTACCACCTGCAGGGCATTGGTGGTAACGCGACGGCTAATACCGACGTGGAATGCGGCAGCAAGGCTTTTGTCGCCACATCGGACCTTGACCACCGTGAGTCTCGCAAACTTTTTTTTCCTCCCTCTTTTGAATCCTGACTGAGCCAAAGACCTTGACCAAGGGCCAAAATTTGCTGACCTACTAGATTAGGATTGACCACCAAAAGTGAAACATTGAGTCAACAAAAGCCGCGGGTTTTGGGCAACTTTTACCTTGACTCTTGAATGAATGATAGACTCTCGGCTTACATCCAAAACTCCATGGGGTCTCCTTACGAGTTTTGTCTTCTGTATAGATCATTGTCAGACGTGTCACGAAGGCTCTTCTTTTGGACTATTGTCAGTTGTGCTTTGACAGTTTTACAGATGTTCCAGTCTAAAGTTAATTATGGATTTGGTTTGACTTGTTTATCTTGATACAAGTTAGACAGCAGATGACCCAAAGATTTGGGTGGTTCGGTGATGTGAAACCATTCTGATACTTGTAGCTGAATTATACGAAGCACGTATTGAAATCAAGATAAGGAACTAACCATAAAGAAGACTCATATGGAAAGGCTCATCGATTTAACCTTTAAATTGTCACAGTTCCCTTCCATGCATGCTTGTAAATGAAACGATTGGAGGATACGAAACATTCAATGAACATCATACGATGGTTTCATGGAGAAAAGAATTGTTACAGACACAGATACAAAAATACTTTCAATAGGATGATTCTTTTTATCTTTTGCAGAAAGATTGTTATGTAAAAAAAATACTTTGTAGATTAGAAAAAGGCATTGCTAAGCTTGAATTTTGTTTCATTCTTATGTTATATGGTATCAGAATTATATAAATTTGTTAACAACTGTAATCAAATTGTTTATTAGTTTATTTGTAGCCCTAATAATGATCTAAATGTTATTGCAATTAAAAGACAAAAGTATACAAGACCTTATTGCGCTGATTGTTACAACAATATTGGGACTTGGTCAACCGCGAATTTCCTTTTTCGGATGTTATTGACCGGTGGCAATAAATTATGCCTGACCAACTAGGGATTTCGCAGGACAATTGTGACTAAATTAGTTGTGCCTTCGTAGGAACTAATAACCGCTATAAAGTTTACACGGCCAGTGCGCTAGTAATTATCTGTCGTAACATCGTAATAGCTTTATACACTCGCAGCCTCTCGTTCCTCCTCTCCCCGACTTCTGCGGCGTCTCGCTTACTCCTTTTGCCGCCAAGTTGACCTGTAATTATTGATTTTTTAAAACACACATTCGATGGTCACAGTGCGTGTGAATACAATAACTCACTCGCGCGGCTTTCCCCTCAAATATTTTCCACCAACTTCCGCGATTTCTTATCGCTAATTCAACCAATTGGCCACGTTTCTCTCATGACAAAAACTGAACCGATTTCAAACTCGGAGTGATTATTCTTAATCACTGTGCAATAATATGCAGAATGAAATACGCCGTAAAAAGCAGTACAAAAATATGACAACAAACAATTGGAAATTGGAATATCTAAGAAGTCATAAATGTTTTTGTTCCAACTTTAGTTAACACTAGATTGTAATTATGTCGGTGTCGCTGTTTATATATACCAGGTGAAAAAATGTTGTTCCTCTAAGACAAACGCTCACTTCTGTCTGTGAAGATAATTCTATAGGTTAAGTTCAGTAAAATTTAGTCGGTTATTTCTAAGTATACACAACCTCCGCCGCGTCTCTCTGGTGTGTTGATACACACGTATTCACGGAAAATTAATGATCCACAAGCTGAACATCTCGAAGCGACGAAAATGTGATTCGTGCGTCTGAAAAGTCCAATTAACTTTTCCTTAAATCTCGGAGCTGTGGACTGTTACTCGTTAGTTACGGTCAGCGGCGCACATTTCGTACGTCCCACACGTTCCGACGATTTTCATATACACGTCCCTTCTCGGATGCATATGTTTTAATTACCGAATTCTTACCACGCTGATCCGCTCTTGTTTCTGATGCGCCAAGAAATACGACCATGCACATTTCTCAAGATCAACTTCCTTTTACTGGCGACCGACGAGCGACCACCCAGAATCCTGTCACCATGCGTGCCCTTCTTCGTGAACCATGTAGGATCCTCTACCGTCTTCCACCAGTTGCGGCGCGCAAATATGCTGATCATTAATTTTTTCGTCTGCCACATGAATGAATTAAATTAATTGCTCTGGAAAAAAAAATTGTCCCCTCTCCTTTTGCTTTCAATTCCACTATTTTTATTCTTTTGCAACTGAGAAAATTGAAGACCAAGTGGGTGATGGAAAAGGAGCAGTCAAACAAGCCCAGGCAAATCGTTTATAATCTTCACAAATAATCGCTTCTAATTTTGAGCGGTGGATGGAGTGAGTCCAATTGGAAGCCGGCCAATGTTAACAACAACTTAATCGTTTACTAATCTTTTGACAAAATCATTAAGTTTTTAGTAAGCGGCAATAAACAACTTATATTAACGGGGGTCTAAAGAAAGATCCCGAACATTTTTGACAGGACGTTTGAGAGTATAATGAGAAATCGTTCGGACAGAGAAAATTGGCCTTTTGGTGTTGATGTATCAAGGACCTTTTTTTTCTCTCTCTTCTTGAACTCATTTCAAAGTAACAGAATTTTCGAGAGCATTTTTTTGTTTTCTGAGTCAAGATTTTTCGACATTACTTTTTGTTTAAGTTTATTCGTTGGAACGTAGATTGTGAATTTGAAATATATTTAATTTTCAATTGTTATACAAATGCTAACCAAACGTTAGCACAGTGTCGCGACGCATTAATGATTTGTGGTTGCCGTAAATAAGGCCAGAACAAGCATGGCAGCGGACAAAGCCGCGGTTTATTGAACAATTGTCACATAATTTTTTGTCTCCGCGCGTTCCGCTTCTAATGCCCTGTCAATGAATATTTACTTGCAAAAACGTGACAACGCATGTTATTGCACAGTCGTGCACGCATCCACGATTTCGTTAATTCTGGAACTTTGGTTGAAACAAAAAGTAGACAAATTGTTGGCCGAAAACAATTGTGCAATGATAAACAATTGATAAACAATAATGTTTGCAGTAAAAAATAAAAAGACAAGAGCTGAATAAATGAAAAAAGTAACAAAGATATTTTACAGTTTATTGTTTTGATTAAGTTTCACGAAAGATGATAAATCATTGTGTATAATACCTTGCGGCATATAAATGAACATGTAAACATATTTATACAAGATTATTCAGTGGTTGTGCAGTGTCATGCAAAGTCATTTGAAGTCAAATAAGTTCATAATGGTGAGCAACGAATTGGTGCATGATATTATACATACGCTGAGACTAATTTAGAAGAATTACAAAAATTGCACATGTCATCACGTATTTCTTTTTATCTCGTATTTTAATTTAGCCTCTCATTGTGTCGATTGCAGGAGAGAGGATGCATTCGTTTTTTCGCTTCGTTATTTTTTGTCTTCATCCACCATAGCCATATCAGAAACAACTTTTGTGCTCGCAGCTTATAGGATAAATATTCGAAATGAAAGAAATCCACTCGGATAAATAATTTGGCACAATTTATCTTAACTCGCGCGCAACGTCTGCGTCCATTAACCAGAAAATCCAGTTCCCCATTTTTCGCGAGGAGAAAATTTGCAAAATCTCCACCGGTATTATAAATTACACGTATACAAATTTGCTTTAATGAGAACTAATTCCTGTGCATATTAACAAGCAATATGTATAAAGGATTTCTTTTCTACTTTCATTTCATTTTTATTTTTTATTGTTATTTCTTTTTTTCATCAGGGCTGCTTTTGCCAGTGTGCATTGGCTTGAGTTATAGCCTGTGTCATCTTCGACCGGACGGCTTCATCAGTCGATCTAAATGAGCGCTAATTGAATGCACCCGATTTTTCAATGCAACAAAGTGGCCGGCGCACAATGTGTACTCTCCGCTAATTGCCTTTTCCATTTCCTTCATATTCACATTTTTTATGCTATAAATTTTTTCCTATCACGCGGGCGCGTGCATGTGTGTATGCACAACGCCACTATCTTTTGTATCTGCCGTTTCACCAGAGGCCCTTATTTACAAGTCTGTATGGACGTTCAACGTACACACCGTTGCGAACTGCTCCTATACACAATCCTGCATTTCCGCATTTAGTCCTGTTTGCAGTTCAGGATATTTGATTTCAGATTACAAATGTTCAGCAAACATTTGCCACTAATTGAATTGAATTAGATCTCAAAACAAACTTCATTTTCATTTTTTTAAATTTTATATCCTCATTTTTCAACGATTTTTTAATGAAAATGTTAATTGGAAAAACATAACTTGTTAAACGGATGTTACTTTTGCTTGAAATTTCATATTTATGATGAATCATAGAAAGGGATAATTTTGATTGATAGAGAAAACAAGCTTAGTGTCGATTAAGAATGAAGAAAAAAAAAAAAAGTTGGATTAAGCGAAATGAGAGTTGAACGATGCGCGGAATATGATCGTTGGTATTAATTAATGGCGTGAAACCAGTCTCTAAGTTAAGGAAGATGCCCGGGTAAAGTTTAATGCGACAGAATTATCTAAGGATTCCACACCGGTAGCGTGTAATGTTGCGAGTTAATGTACCTTGCGAACCAAGGTAGACTCTCGCGTTCGGTGCTGCCTCTAATTTTGCGCAATTTCTTCGCTACGTTTGAGGGTGCAACTACATTGCTCTTACAAGTTTTAACATTATTCCCGAATGAATTATCATTTCATTATCCATAATTACTTTATTAACAAAAAATATAGTCTTACAAAAAAATAAAAATAAACTAATGAAAAACACTCAAATTCATCTGGTGTGCTCCAAAATTACGTTACAAATTGTAATATTTTGATAACAAGTTTACACCGGTGATTGCAAAATGCAAATTGCTCATAAAGTAATCGTAACCTCAGGCAGCGACAGAAATACAAAAAAGAACGGCCCGCGGCTCGTGTCACACTTAATTAAACGATAACAAATGACGAAGATTACCGATGATTGATGACAAAATTGTGGGATTCATCGTGTTGCGCATTGTTTTTGATGTGTGCGACTCGCGAGTGCCGTTTACGATATCAAATGGCGCACGCTTCTCACGATCTCGTCGCGTGCTTCTTTGTCGTAAAACGCGCTCATTAAGTTACGATTTTGCGATGCCCCAACACACTTCCAGTCTTGTTTTGCCCCAGCCAAGTGCGAAGATCTTGTACGGCTTCTTTTTCTCATGTTATTTTTATACTTTTAACACGACTTTGGTATTTCCTCAATTTTTTACATGTCTCAACATGTTTCAACCTTTTTTGATAGTTTGCTATAACTTGTCTACTTCCTAAAACTATCCAAAACCAAATTCGAAAGTAAAATCAAAATTTAAACAAAACAGAAATAAAACCTGTCTAGCCCAAAAATCAGAAACAAAAATAAAAGTTAAAACATTGTTATTAAATGTAGTTATTTTTATTTGCAGATGTGAATTCCTCGCCAGTAAACATCGTAGCAACAGCAACAGTAGTGACGGACGGAGCTCTGTTAGACGAGGAAGATGTGGAGGAAGGGATCGGCGAGGTCGAGAGTGAAGGAACAGAAAAGTCGGCGAACGAGGAGGACGAGGAAGTTGACGTGGACGTGGAAGAGTGCAGCAGCGTGGAAGACGGGCCTGTTGGCATGGTGGACGATCTGTCCAACCGGAAGTACGAGACCAACAACGGTACAGAGGACAGGAAACATCGGCGACGGACGACTTGCAACTCCGACGAGTTGCGGGACGTTGAGTGTCACCTCGAGACCAAAGAGCTGTGGGATAAGTTCAACGATCTTGGCACCGAGATGATCATCACGAAGACCGGCAGGTGTGTACTTTTCGGAAAAAAATTGACTGCTTTATTACAAAATACTTAATTAAACGATTAATCGATTGTTCGAGTGGCTGTTTTTAGGCTTAGGCGGACATTGCGCGCCCGGTTGATTAATGAGGCGTCGTACAATTAAACGGTGTATCGAGGAGGCCCTGAGAAATATAATTTATAGGATTCGATGTTCGTGTCCATTTTTATAGCTATGCTAATAAAGTTTGTACGGTCGCGCAGCTGCGCGTCAGCGTATGCGTGACTGCGTCGTACATCGGCACACTGAATTTTCGGCGGCTTATTTTCGATGCGCATTTCATATTCAAATGACGCACGTTCTTCCGTCGTGCAATTCGTTTATGAAGTTTATTTTACCGTGCGCAATTCAGTGGCGGTAATTCGATCAAAGAAAAAGCTGTAACGCTTATTATTCAATAGAAATCTTTCTTGACCCAATTTGCAGGGGATATGTCTGTCCCTGAGCAATGAATGATTTTTGCTTCCTGTGGGAATCAATTATGCTCACTCCTCTTGCAACGCGAACCAATTTCAACTTGGAAAGATAATCAAACAGTTGATCGAATTCTCTCAAAGATTGTAATTTTGGTTTTCACTGCAAACAAAATTTCTTTTCTTTTTTTTTTGTCTTTTTAGAACAAACACATTTTGCAGCGATGTTTTTTAAACAGAGTAATTGGTATATTTTTTGAATCCCTTGTAGTTGATGGTTGCGTAAAAACTTTCACTTCTCACTTTTTCGTTTCAGCATTATAGATTTGGGTTTCATGAATATCACGCGGTGTTCTTTTTGGAGACACTTTTTTTTTAACACCATATCGTTTTACATCTGTGGATTTCGACTTCAAATTCATTGTTTACATGTAAATTTCCCGCCTGAGAAGCCGGGTGACAAAATTTTCGGCCCAATCAGGTGTAATTGTGGAGCCCGACGGGGGGCAACAGTTGGGTCTCGTTGCGACTCGTCTTTCCCACCGTCTTGGCGTCAAACGTTTTCTCACTTGGAACACAATTCACAACCAAATATTCTCCCTCTGCGCGTGGAATTTCAAAAAAGAGTGTCATCATTATTTTTCATTCTTCTCCCTTTTTTTAAATTTGTGTAAGAAAAATGCTTCGGTCAAAATTTTTTGATGGACGAGGTGTTTTCGAGGCTCTGTATCATCGTCGAGTTTGTTGCACATCCACGACTCGAACCTGGCACGTGTTTGTGTATAATGTAGGTTGCCTGATGAAACGTTCGCGTGACGAGTGCACGTATATGCTTCTCGTATCCTGTCTCTTACCGACCTGTTCGTTCGCACCTTCGCGAAGTGGTTTATGTGGGAGGGCATGCTCGCGTCGTTTTGCTAAGAATTTCTTCGTTCATTCTAACGTTTACCGCTGATTTTCACGCTTGTTACCGCGGCTTATTGAAAAATTCCGTGGAAAACCAGCGGTTTCACTTATGGCTGGCGGTTAAACCATTTCTTGGAACATTTCATCTTGTAGATACTTTTGTATTTCCTTTGCCATTTATAATAATTTTGTTTTTATTTTAATTTGTTGAAATGTTTTAAAATGATTTTTGCTCTGACACAATTTTTATATTTCACACACTCCACTTCGTGTCGTTTCTCGTACGGCGTTTTCCGATCGCAGCTAAACCAGTCGGATCTGACAGTTCGCCAGTTGAATTCTCGGAAGGGTAGAACGCCTGACACGCCCTGAACAGAAGAGTGATGAATCTGTATAACTGGCTGGCTCGAATAGTGTGGTAATATGAATGCTTCCACGTTATGACGGCAATCGAGCCTTACCAGATAGTACATCAGCGCGACCAATAGTCGTTTAACACAGCCCAACGATCTAAACTATGTTATAACCAACTTGAACAACAGTTTCAGTAGTTTTCAGTTTCAGCAAAATTGAAAAGTTCACATTTTCAAGTCATTTTACTTTTCAATGTGACTCAAAATGATTACAAGATTGTATAAGAAGAATAACAGCAACATTTTGACCTGAAACTGATGCTCTGAAATTCGAATTTTGAATAAGAGATAGATTTTTTATCTTTGTAGCGCCTTTTTTTTAGCAACGGGAACCGGGTTGCCGCGTTACGAAATCGGTAACGTTGCAAAAGTGCGTTTTTTTTGTACTTTAAACGTCGCTGCATACATTGTGTACACGAGAACTCGAGTACGAGATATAAAGTATGTAATTATTTGTTGCGCAGACGAATGTTTCCGACGTGCCGAGTCTCCTTCAGTGGGTTGAAATCGGACGGCCATTACAGCGTCTTGATGGACATCGTTCCGGTGGACAATAAAAGGTACCGATACGCCTATCACAGAAGTTCCTGGCTTGTTGCCGGAAAGGCGGATCCGCCGGCACCGGCGCGTCTCTACGTACATCCGGACTCTCCTTTCAAGGGTGAACAACTGCGAAAACAAGTTGTGTCGTTCGAGAAAGTCAAACTCACTAATAACGATATGGACAAGCATGGACAGGTAAGCATTTTGTGAAAAAAAAAAGTTTTTTTGTTCTCTATCACTATATATCTTGGAAAAAAGAAAGGTATAATAGAAAAGTGTAGAAAATGAGAATTTGATTCAGCTATTTGTTATTCGTCCGGTGAATATTGATACCAAAACTTTAGCCAGTGGTGTAGAGTTTTTGAATTAAATATAATTTGTCGAAAGTTTGTCGGTCCCGCGTAATTACTAACGTGGGGAACATTATATAGGCTGTCTGAGTAAGACTTTTTTCGCGAGTTTCTATGTAGCTCATGTAAAATTGCAGATCGCCGTACTTTTTCACACGTGTCGGTATACACACCGGCGTCGTGTCAAGGTGCCGACGATCGATGACAAACCAATCTTCTTACACCTGACGCTTTAACCGAACTTATAAATAAATATCACTCTCGATCCAATATCGCAGTTTTTAAATTAACCGTGAATTTTTTATCCGCTGTCGCATTTCCACTCCTTCAGCAAAAATATATATGAGTTAACTATGTCAAATCAGAATCAGAAAAGTGTCACACGGTCTCATCAATCATAGACTTAATTTCGCAGTTTGACGATCGTACATATGTTTTCGTGCGATAGATGCAAAAAAAGAGGAGAATTCGGTTGCGCGCACGTGAAAGGCTGACGAAATTTACGAGCCAAGCAAACCCGAAAATGCTGAAGATCCGTGACCGTTTGGTGCGCGTTACGTCCTTTTTTGCGCTCGACTTGGCGGAACAGAATTCGAACTTTACGACTCGACAACAGAGTCCCTTGGCTTGAAGACCCGCAATAATAATAGTCAAAGAGCAACCGTGTAAACTGAGGCGCACACTGCATGCCACTGCGGAGGTCGCGCGACGCTCATAATCTTGTGACTCTATAGACCTTGTTCAAAGTCCTTATAAGCCTGTATAAATTTAGTTCATAATGTTCACATAGTTCTTTTGCTCGTTTGACCATCGTCAAACATGTTTTAGAATTTTTAAAGCTATCGGAAATGTTTGAAACATGTTCGGATAAGTTCAGCAGGTTTGAAACATGCCTGAACAAGTCCAAACAAGTCCGTAACGTGTCCGAAAAAGGTTCAAATACATTCTAAAACATGTTCGGAACCAGTCCGAATATGTTTTTGTCACGACTAATTAAACAAAAAATTAATTTCTATTGGTATGAATTCAACGCATACGCAAAAGAAATGATAATTGGCTTAGCAATTGTTATTTTAAATTTGTGCAGTACACGTGTGACTACAGTGGTTTCACGTAGGTACTCGGTTCTGAGCGCACCGTGTTTCCATTTATAAACTGTTCGAGGCGCGATAAAGGGTTATCGGCGCGCGGCCAATTATGTATGATAATTTAATAAAATGTTTTCACCTACATGGCCGGTTGCAATAGCAGCGTGCGCGCGAACGGCGTTCCCACCTAATTATCGGTAAATAAGGACGAGAAGGAACAGAGAAACGGATGGGCGAATAAAAATCGCAATTGGTTGATGCGCGCGCGGACGCTCGTAAAACCGTTTTACATCTTTGAAAACCAGTATCCACGATGACCCGACCGAGAGGGTTCTCCCGGCGGGACTGAGAATCAAATTCAAAACGTGTCTATACAAATATATGAAGTGTCACCCAATAAAAAGGCTGAGAGATTGGAGGAATCTTAATACCACTCCGTCTCGCTTCGACGATGCGCTTTTGAGATTGCTTTTGTAGAAATGTAAATGCGTGGATGGATCGTAAAATTGTTCGCGTGATGAAAAAAAACAAAAAAAAATTATTGATTATCTGAGTTGCTAAATTGAATCAAAAGACTGTCAGTTGAAATTACATAAACATTTCAACTTAAATTTTAAATTTATAAGATGTATAATTAAATTATACAGAAAATAAAAAAGAAATTTTTTACATTCTTATAAACGTAATTTAAAAAAAAAAAACAAATTCACAAAACTGTTGACAATTTTCGAAAATGTGGTGTCAGGGATACGTGTGTAATGATTTTTAACACACGCATGTGTTCATCGATAAAGAGGCATACTGACACGTCGGTAAAAGCAGTTGAGCCATGCAAACGCCAGTCAAGTCTCGACGTCTCAAGTGGGGAACATTCCTTCGGTACGACCACTATTTCATCGCGATATTATAAGACCCCCGTCTGTGCACGGCTACTACACGGTGGTCCGAAAACAAGCGCATATCGGCGCGCATTTCCCGCGGCTATGCTAATGCAACTGCACTGAGTATTAAGTCACCTAACTTCCCAACAAAACAGGATTATCCGCGCTTAGTCGCGTGGGCTTTACCGGATTCTCTGATGGCGATCTCCGCTCTCCGTTTTGCCGCACGATTTTTTTTTTCACTTAGAACTTTATTCGATGTTGGATTACTAGATCCAAAAATCAAATATCTTGTTCATTTGAAAAGCAACCCTTTTTTTGGGATATTTATTTATCGTTTTTTTTTTGTTCATTTCTCATTCGTTTCGGTTTGATTTTGTAGTCTCTTCTGTGGGACGTTTTTATTTAGAACCTAAAAATTGTTGACAAACGACAGGAGCAGAAACGCACGCGTGTAACAAGAAATTACACTTCGAGTTGGCTGGCAGTGTCGTGTTACGCTCGGTGACTTAATGAAATTAGGTATGAAACTTTTTCATTGCTTAAAAAGTTCTCACGACCACGACTCTTTTATCCTCTCCAGAACGTGCTGCAAATTGAAAGAAAAAAAAAGGACTCTAGAAATTCAACACTGATACTTTTCATTTATGACAGTTCTGTTTCTTTTTTTTTTAATTATTTCGCAATTTTTCCATGACCTCTGATAACTTGATTTTCCAAATTTAGAAATCTCTCAATAATAGTATACGATTGCACAAAGTAAACATCCTTGCGGGAATAAAGATTGAATTTATCACTGACAAAGTCTCCCAAGGCGATTCAGGAAGCGCTTTCTCCGTTGATTTTTGTTATTTTTTGTTATTTTTTTTTTTAGTTGGCAACGATGGTTGCGTAGGATATAAGTGCGAGGCGAGGAAGCGATAACGCGTCCCTGCGAATTTATAAAGTGTAATGCATGATAAGGAACGTCGCTCTCGGATCTATCTATCGCTTGGCAACTTTGTCACATTTTCATACAAATGTGTGGATTTTTAGTAGGGTTTTAGTGGAACTGGAGTCAGCAGCCATTTACTTTACGATCGACTGCGAAATGGAGCGATCCCGAGAAAATTTTCTTGGACATTTTTTTTTCCATTCTCTTATACATTTTTCTCCCCATTCCCTTACGTGTATTAGCGATGTATGAAATTTAATACACCGTGCTATGCCGCATCGTTTACGAACGTGCTCGACAAATTTCTCATGAATTTCCGTAAACGGAGTTAGCCTTGAGATGTGATTATTAGGAGGGAGGTTGTATATATCTTGGCTGCATCATACAAATACCGTTCGAAAGTTCCGATCATGATATTATTATGGATATCAATTTCATTATTTGACGCAACTTATTTTGAAATGATTTTTAGTTCGATTCGAGAGAACCGGTTTAGAAACATTTTTTTAGCATTTTGATTTTTTTTTGTTCCATCGAGAATAGGGGAGTGGTGGGTATTATTGGCCACTCAAAAATTTTTATATCGATTTTTTACACGATTGTTCTAACCTACATCTGATATGAAAAATGCGATAATAGAATTTGCAAAGAAGTAAGAAAAATTGTCATTGAAAATTTTTGTTACAGAACTTGAAAAGTGGAAAATTTAATTTGTAAGAGATATGCACTTGTTTTGAAGTGTGAAAATAATTATTATTCAATTGGAAATAAAATTTGCATATACCCATCTGGTATAATTTTTCTTACCGACACTAATTTTCGCATATAAATCTGTCACTCGCGCTTCATCATCAACTTTGATTGGCCTCGTTAGAACGGCGTGTTTATCTTAAATTACTGCTTTTGTAATTCTGTTCGTATTTTATAGCAAACGAGAAATGCCCAGGCGCGTTAGACTGGAGGTTGCGCGCGATTTATTTCTAATTTACTGATATTATAACTCTCCATCGAACATTGAGTTAATCACCACACGGCCGGGAAGAGACCGCTTCGCGAAGTTGTACGCGTTTTCATATAAATTTCACTCGCGTTACATTAACACATAAAATTCCACGCGGATATAACCGGGAGGAATGACGATTAAGAGACTTTATCGAGCTTATGTTAATCAAAAATAATTATGCAAATTTCTCATAAACATTGTCGTATCGAACATGCTGGTACACTTTTTTATGATTCCATTAGAACGATTTTTTTTCCAAGTGCAATCTTTTTTTTTCATTACCTCATTTTTGTGGAAAAAAAAAAAAAAATTAAAATAAAAATAAAAAATTTGTACGAATGAAAGGAAACAGAGGTTTTTAAATGTGCATAAATTATGAGATTACATCAGATCGGCTTCCAATTTGTGGATTAAATTGAATTTCACGAAAATAATTAGTTCAACATTAAGGTGTACGGGGTAAACGGCTTTTGTAATTGAGGCACAATTTAGCGGCGAAAAATGTTTTTTCCCCCTTTTTTTCGGCATGCAAGTCATTGTCAGAGAGGCGAGCGTGCTCTTGTGATTACGAGAACGCCGAGCCATGCATGTGCACAATGCCAAAGCGATCGAGCCGCTCGCAAGTCGTGCAAGTTCTTGCGCTGCCGCGGCATGCAATTTGCATGTGGTGATTTATCAAACAACGCGCCATCCATGTAATACACGTTGATAGCAGTATTACACGTGCGATTTATGCCGCAGTTTTTGCATTGAAAACTTTTGCGCGCACGTAACACAATGAGTGCGTATACGAAAAATATATTATAATTGATTCTCCAACATTTTCGAATGTGCTTTTAATTGTTATCACGATCGAATGAAAAATTTTTGAATTCAAACTTGAAAATGATTGATAGAAAAATAGCAAAATGGAATGAAACAAAACGTATGAAAGATGAAATGGAAAAAGTCCATATTTTATTCATTAGAAAAGAAAAAAAAATTGTTCAGTTGAATTGAAATATATAATTTGTGTTCAACATTCAATAATGTAATTGAACGTACATTTATATTTATTTAATAAAAATTCAAGGAACAAAAATGAATTCAGAAAAATGGTTTTTATTAGAGAGGAAAAAAATGGTTTCAATTGAAATGGAATTATTAATGATTGTAGATTCAGTGGCAAACGATCGATTCGTCAAAAATGTACACAGGCGTTTGATGTAAAACGAGCGAATTTACAAATTATAGAAGTTATTATAGTCCGAAACAGTTCGTGCGTCCAGTTTATGAATATTAATATGCCCGCCCGGCTCTTCGATATCATTCCGAATAATTGCGCCACTACACTGTGTATAAAATTTGATCGTCGTGCGCATGCGAGATAAATATCGGTTGATCGCTATCTTTCACTTATCTTTTCCGATTGTATAAACTCGTATCTTTATTAATAGAATATAACAATCCGAGGATACATGTGGGTTGATTATTTTTTATTTTTTGATTAATCTATTTGGCGCAATTTGATTATAAAGAAAAAAAATTCGCGCGGAATAGAAACGGCCGAATTATAATATCCAACTTGGCGTTTTGATTTGTATAATCTGTACGTGTGGAAAAGACAGCGTAGCATCTTTATGTCTTGCTCAGATTGCCATGAAACACGCGAAATAATTACGCGGGAATTTTCGCGCAAATAATGGCCCTTTTGTGTCGAGGAAACCGTTTTTAAACGAATCTTAATATTGGATTAAACGTCGTAATGAATAATGCGAGTGAATATTCAATGAAACGATGAAGCCTATTTACACCTGAGATCTCATTATTTTTTAATTAAATACTAATCCTCAATGATGATTGTTCGCCGATTGTTCTCGATGTGAACATTTTGCAGTATCATCATATTTTTACCGTTATTATTTTTTTTTTTTAAGATACAATTAGACATTTTAAATTCTTGTACATTTTCATTAAAAAAGTGACTATTACAAATGTTCGTAATTTTTTGTTATAATTTTGAAAACACAAGCGCCATAAATGGACACACAATATTGCCTCTCGTAAGTCTCGGTAATTAGCGTGTAATCATGTAAATTGATAGGCGCGATAAAAACGTGCAAGGTCGCGCCAACATACGCTCGCTTCGAGGATTGTTGTCGCGGAAAAAGAAAACGTGCAGTGTTCCGATCGTCATATTGTATATCGCAATTGTGCAAGAACGGAGAATTCTTATAATTTTTTTTTTGTCATCCTCGACTATCTAACTCGCGGAATGTGTTGAGTTGAAAATTGCCTTTTTTCTGGTCATAATTTGTGTGATTAGAATCGGTAATCGATATAAGTGGATTGCCAAGGTGTGGCAAATCAAATTGCTCTGTTTGCGTAAGAGAACGAGATTTTGTTGTTCATGAATTTGTAATTAACGGTTGGATTTGCAAGGAACGTTAAGCAAAAGCAGGTAAAGATCATCAAATGAAATAACCAGTTGGAGTCATGCATAACGCTTGAAACGGTTGAAAAAATATTTAATTGAACGTCTCCTCGTCAGTTTTTGTCTCTTAATAGATCCGATCGTGCGAAAAGATTTATGCAAAATAACATAATGACACAAGTGAGAAGAAAAAAAAAACGCTGCTTGTTTTCACGTATAAGTTTTCTTTCAACAAATTTGTAGAATTTATTGGCTAACATTTTTCATTTTTTTTAAACGTCAGAGAAATCATTATTTTTAGTGCTGTATAAATGAGATAGTTATGAATATTTTTAAGGGTTGGGCTGAAGGGGGATTGCGGGAATTTAATAATCATCATTTTAAACCATCAATAAAATCGACATTTATATTCTGGTTAGCTGAAGTAAGTCATCCAATCGTAGACGCATGACAGGTTTATCAGATGGGCGCGCATTTAGATACGAAAGCGATGCGTTTCGTGTGCTGGCCCAGGTCGACTGGTCAGGTTTGACGTTTCGAGAGGGAAAGAAGATCCGCTGCCGAGTTTCGTCGGAGCGAGGGAGAAAGTGAAAACAACACCTGCAGCATTTTCAACAGTCGCGACCCAACAGCCGGCTCAATATTTCATATTAGCGATAATGAGAAAGTCTACCCCTTTTCTGCTCGAAATTTACTTTCTTTCATAACCTTCTGATCCGATATCCAACAGTCGATCTTTAAAATTAACGGTTAGCTTTGCCGACCCGATGACAGACCTTCGAATGTTCGGCTTCGTGTCATCGGATTAATTATCGACGTTGTTGTATAAGCTTTTCGTGATGTTTTAATTACGTTGACATGTGTTCGATTTTCGATATCAACATAATATTTTTCAACGATCAGAAAATAAAAATGAGAAAACAAGATTGCCAGACTTTAAAAATTTCGGCCTTTAAATTATAATCGGGGTAGGGCATTATTAAAATGAAATTCAAGTTCAAAAAATCGTGCCCCACAAGAAAAGACATAATAAATATCGGTTTCTTACATTTTTGCATTGAACCAAAAAATAATCATAAAATGATTGTATGAATATTAATGGGTTCAACTAATATTTCATTTTGCGTCTTAATTACAGACTTGGGATCAACCGGAATTCATTAAAGTAATTGGCGAGATTAGTAATTAGAGGCAAAAGTGTTATACACCTCGGTAATTGCCATTTCAAAATTTTTCATTTATTAAACACGTCGAACAATCAGGCTCTCCAGGGCAAATATTTATCATAGTTTGTATATTTTTGTACGAATATCATTATGAAAAAAATGATTGATCGACGATATAAAGCTGACCATTGACGAAAAAATTTGCAACAAAAATTGTTATTAAATTCCACACGAGAAACGAATTAGCATTAATGAATTTCATTTGTACGTGTGTATAAGAATTTTGTGCTTGACTCGCGCTTCCGTTATTATGGAGTCGATTAAACATTTGCAAATGTCTTATTCGGAATGCTAACAAGCTCAGTCATTGGGCATCGCAATGTTATCAACTTGTCGATAAATTTGATAATTAAAAAAAAAGGGGAACGCCGTCCAACAGGTACCCGAACAGGTGTAAAACCGCTGCGCGACATTAATCCAATCGCACAACAACATTGTCAACGGGTTTTCTAAACCACGTGAATCAGCATAAAAATGCGCTTCTGGCAATCAAACGCCCAACAGGATTTGCCACAAAAATGGCGACAATTTATGTCTTTGTCTCCTCGTTTCTTAATTCCTTCTCCGCATATCTCATTCTTGGGATGTAATTGCGCTTGACGCGTCTGATTGCCAGTTTCTTCATTCGGACGAAAAAAAAGAGAAAGAAAACACAAAAATCATCCGGTGCGAAAAGATTTTTATGACGCGAAACTTGCACTTCGTCGGACAATAATTATCGCGATGCATAGCGTGTACGGTTCCATTTCCGATTCGCAGTCTTTCATTACCATAAATTTGAGATAAACTCGGAGACTTTGGCGGAGATATGAAGAGCCGAAGAAAGAGTGAGAGAGAATAACGCAAAACGAGCGAATGACACTTGAAACGCGATGTGATTTTGGGCGCGTCAAAACGAAACGAAAAATTTTGGTGTTAATTCGACACAAATTATACGACCGATTTACAACGAGATAAAAAATAAAATATAAGTTTTTTTTTTTGTTGAAAATTTACATATAACAAATTGACGAACTGAGAAATTTAAGTTTTGCACATTTTGGGTGTTTCAGATTGTGTTGAATTCGATGCACAGATACCAGCCGAGGATACACCTGGTGCGCTGTCGAAACGGCGCCAATCACCAGATCACGGACCTGCAGAAGGAGGAACACAAGACGTTCATATTCCCAGAAGCGATTTTCACGGCCGTAACTGCTTACCAGAATCAACTGGTACGTTGTCAATTTCTATGTCATTATGGCGAGGGGGCACACAAAAACGTTTCATGCACCTCTCTTAACGAGTTCGACTAATTACCGTTAACAAACCTCAGATCCGAAACATTTCTCCGAATCATGAATATTGCACAGTTCGCTTTACATATATTAAACTAACAATGAGCATTTGCAATAATTAGCGCTCGCAATAATAGCCGCAAGCAGTCAAGGAGATTATATTTTTACCTTTACGTTTTCTACCACACGATGAGAGGAAAATTTCCTCGTGTGGTTAAAATTAAAATCAGACTAATGTTCCACTTTTTTATTAATGTTATTTTAATTTCAGATAACAAAACTGAAGATTGACAGCAACCCATTTGCAAAGGGATTTCGAGATTCGTCCAGACTGACAGACTTCGATCGGTAAGCTATACATAATAAGTTTTTGTTTGATTGTAAAAAATAAAAAAAACTCGATGGCAAATTTGTTTGATAAGAATTTTGAATCGAAAATTGGATATTACCTTGATTTTATGAATTTATTTTTACTAATGTATTGTACATATACATATTTTTGATTCTGATTGTAGGTGTCATAATTGAAAATTGCGTTATCAAGATAACGACGGCCATTCAGAAGCGATTCATTAAGGCTTCGAGGTCCAATAAAAAAATCGTTCCATTAGTGGTCGAAGACAACTAACGTGCCAAAAATGTGATCACACTATCTCCGAGATCTCGAAAAAAATTCCATTTAAAAGTTCTACTAGGCAATTTGACTTCGACACCTGTCCATAAGTTAGCCACTTTCGCTGACTCAGCCTGACCCATAATCTTGTCTTAACAATCGTATCGTTTAGTCAGAGGTTCGTCCTTTTTTTTTTAATTTCAAACTTCAAAAAAATTCGGACTTTGAAATTTTTGCACTCGTGGAGTGTTTACATCGATAGATTAAACTGTCTCAATTGGTATGGAGAATGTATTTAAATGGTGGGGAGGTGTAAAAAAATGGAAAAAAAATCGTAGCAATATTTTATTGTCTTTTTGCGAAAGCGAGCTCGTAACGAAAAAATTAAGAAGTGTAACAGCAGCCGACCAAACATATACCCGGCCGCTCGTTGTCAGTTCCCACGGCTGACTGAGGGTAATTAGAGGCTGAACGTGCCAAGGTTGTCGGCAAGATGTTAATGCGAAAAATATAAAAAAAAGGAACGCGAAGAGGCGAAAAAAGGGAGACACGACGGACTCTCTCGCGTTATGAAATTTACGAATCATTAGCTTTGTAATGACAGATTTTATATCGGCAAATGAATGTATTTTGAAACCGCTGCCGATAATGACGAGTAATGATAGACTCGCGGCTGATGGCGACATGTATGCACATTTTTATACCGGCCGATTTTGTAAATGTATTAGCATCAATTACGGAATCGTGGAAAACGTTCATTAATTTCTCGTGACGCAAATTCGATAATGGCGTTAATGTCGGCGCAAATGCCACAGGCATGAAAACGTACTGCCGCGCGGCCCGTTAGGCCCATTATCTTTGCCTGGAGATGAAACCCTCCCGGTAGGAGTTTTCAAAATTATCCACAGCTCGCCGCTGATTGGCACTTTGCTCTACGATTTCATTCTTGCTTCGCTGCGAGGTAATTTTCCTCCGAGTTTATATTTTACCAAGTTCATCAGAAAAAGGGTCCCTTTTTTTGGTTCATCGATCGGTCGAACGAAGAACTGATTCATTTAAAAATATCTGTCTTGTTTTCAAACTCATCTTTCATTTCCAACCAAGAATCTTTTTCTTAATCCAAGTACATTTTTTTCGTCGGTGCAAAACAAAACTTGACTTTAAAAAAAAAAGTACCAAAAGAAGTCACCAGTTTTCGTAATAATCATACTAATATTGAAAGTCAATTAGCTTACAGCGTTGATTAATAATTTCAAAGAAATTGTTTCAACAAACAAATGTCTCGGTATGATTGAAAAGCGAAGAATTGTTCTGATGATCTTAGTACGGGACGAGGGACGTTTTTCGGCGTGGCAAGAGAGAGCACTACCGCGGGACAAGCGCGGGTTATTGATGTGCGCGATGGCGCGTCGGAGTGTGCAAGCAATATTGCGAAGCTGATAACAACTGGAGGACCGAGCATGCGCCGGGCGCAACGGCGGCGACCGAGTTAATGAGAGAGCGGCTTTTACCGGAGCAATACGACTCATGCGCAACGCCCACTTCACGCCGGCGCTGATAGATAGATGCCCCTCCGTCCCGCGGCGCCCTTCTTCCCGAGAGCGAGAAGAGGCTCTCGCTCTCCGCCGCTTCCCCACCTTCATCAATCTCCTCCCTCATCCTCTCCCGGTCCCTTTTTGCTGTTATTCTCGCGGTCTCCCTCTCGCGCGAGCCTTTTTGCTTTGCCGCGTGTTTCTCAAAGTGCCGAGGGATCCGATACCAGGTTCCGCAGGGCAAGGATGGCAGAGCATTCATCTATATTAGCTTCGAGAGCGGGCGGCCTGTCATTACCGCTGCCGCTCGAATCGCCTCTCCTCTTCCTTTGCGCTAACACGTTTCTCTCTTTTCTTATTCTCGACGATCCCGTACGTCTCCCCTTCGGATGCCTCTCCCCTTCCTTCGGTGGCTTCCGTGCGCAAATTATTTAGTGGAAAGCGCTTGCTTTTCCGTGCAAAAAATCGACCTGAAGATTACAAATAATTTATCCCCCCCCCTCCCTCCCTCTCTACTTCCACCGATAGGCGAGCGAGAGCTGCAGTAAAAAGTATATCATTTGATACGAATCGGCACGCTCGATTGAGAGCGGAGTTTATTATGTCTCGCCAGGCCGGGTGTAAATTATTCGCGGGCTTTTATTCGCGTCGCGCCTTTCTCGCAGAGGCCTCTCTGATCAACCGTTATTGGATGCCCGTTATTTAGCAGTGCCCGCTTACGTGACCGCTCGTATGGACCGAATTTTCCTCTCCAAAATTAACCGTTCAAGTGGAGTACACATTTTTATCGCGCGCTGAGTTATGGATCTAACCAGAAAACTTGGACTGTTTCAGATAGCGACCTGATGAAGTCCACTTTATAGCCATCTTTCATAGACAAATTATAATAATTATATAATTTTATAGTCCTCATTCCTCGTCGTTCATTTATCTCTCATTTAATTTATACAATAATCAATGAATAAGTTTGGAATCTTATAACTAATTAATTATAATCATTAAGAAAAAAAGTTCACTTTGTCACTAGTAGCAGGCAGCCGATCATCGAAATTTGTTTATTTGTAAATCGGAATACAGTTTTTGTGTTATATGAACTTCAATCAATAAGTTATCCATGGTTAAGCCCTATCACAGCCCTATCAGCTGGTGTTGAAGAAAACAATTACAAAACGTTTGAGAAGTGCATTCGGTACGCTGTTGATGACCCACGCTAGACCCATGCCAGGCCCCGTTCAGTCATGCATGGGAGGAGACAGGTTGGCCGAAGAAACCGAATTTTCCTCTCCAAAATTGTGCAACTGCTCCGGTCTCCGGTATCGCCTTCCATTCAGTTTCTAAGCAGTTATTATCCCTCTTTAAGGTTGCCCAAAGGTTGATATCAAACGGTCATTAACGGGTCGCATTATTGGTGCAGACAAGAGATGAAGACGGCGATACGAGAGAGAGCGAACCGCGGGCGGTGAGTGTGAGGCACTAATATCTGGCGTTTAAGGTGCAAAAACAAAAGCCACGAACCGTGCCGCGGGGCAGAACTAGCAGAGAGCCGGTATACGCTCGCGGCCTACGCATCAGTGTTCGAAGGCGTTAGGGTCATTACTGGATCATTACCTACCATACCTACCGTACCGATGATGAGGCCCGACTTTTGCCCGGCCACAAACACGAACACGTCTTTCACTTACCAAAACAAAGAGCCTGCGTAACATCCGAATACGTGAGCTCGGCCCCACTCGGATCGTGTGTGTAGCTCACGCACACGAGCCGGCTCAAGTGTGCTGCGCTCGGCGGCAGCTGGGTAAATTACAGGCTCGGCCTGCATTTCGTTGTTTTGTTGTTTTTCAACGCGCCGAAGGAAATGAGCGAGCAAACGCGTCACGCCACCCCAAACCTGCTAATTTCTATTCATATTTTATGACTATTAATTTCTTCGCTGTTACACTTGGCTTTCTTCTTCCACCGACCCCCCCCCAACCAGTCTGCCGTCTAACTTTTTTTCGGCCAGCCGGGGCATTTTTTCCGTCGTAACGATTCCCTCTTGCCATCGCGCCGAAATGCGGTTTGTCGCTGCGCGAGAAATTTTTTTCCAAGCGGCGATGCGCGCAGCGCCCGTAAAACACGGTGCTTAAAGAGCGCTTTGCTTCACTGTCCGACCAAGTAACTCAATTCCCCGCGCGCACCGTTTATGGCCAGTTTAAGACGCCGAAGTCACTCATTTTTGTATCAAGATACTTTTTTACGGCTTATTACCGATCGGGCCTGCAATTCTTTTTTGCCTCACTCCCCTTTCTCCCCCGTTCGTTCTATCACCCCGACTGCGGTGAGTTTTCGAGTCGGTGCGCTGCTCCGATTAATTGATTCGGCCGATCCGCGTCATCCTGTCGACCAACTGATTGCTCTGCAATTACCAATTTTTTCCTCCGAACGTTTTCCTCTCTCGGTCACGCATTGCTCGCTGCTTGCTCTCGCTTGAAATTTCACATCTTCGCCTTTCTTGTCCACATCCTTTTCCTTACACGCTTCGCCTCCTCGTTCACCCTTTCATCCACATCTTCCGTCAGTGTGTTGCGTGCAGCCGAAGGGAAGCGATCGTCGGCACAGAGCCATTCGATAGACTACCTTTGCCCATCAGCAGGTGTAACCTATTATTATATACCACTTACCTAATGCCCTCTGTCAGTCTCGGTGGAGGCCGACGAGAAACGGAGCAAAAGCATTCAAGAACCGGACACTGATTCGATGGAATTTCGTGTCCTACCCATCTCTCTCAATGTATATCTACATTATACGCTACAACAAAGTTTTGGTATGCAACCAAATGAACGCCCACTTGAAAACTTCAATCTGAAAATGTTACCAGCAGAATTTCATGCCACAAAGCTTCAAAATTATTCTCAGTTTAGAAAACTTCAAACTGAGAGCCTACCATCAAACTTGTTTTGAGATTATTGGTTTTCAACATGTTAACTATTGATGAAGTAGATGATTTAAAAAATAAAAAAAAATAAAAAATTGAAACAATAAATGGGTTCGAAGAGTTGCAAAAGTGATTATGGGATGGTACTTAAGTAATGATATTGAATGATGATTTCAGAGCACCAACAAAAGATGGGTTGTGTAACCACATGTCTTCTTTATCCTACGCTGAACAATTGAAACCAGTTGCAACCTATTGATTCGCACCTTATAGTCGTTGAGGAAAAAAGGTTCTACATTCTGGGACCAACAAAGCTTTTCGGCGTGTGAGATCGACTTTCGGGTGGTCCTAGCTAGCCAATTGGCGTGATTGCCATTGGCCATTGTCCCTAATACGCTCTAATGAGTCATGACACGTTCATCTGGCCTGGGACTCGCGTGCGCCACCCGGGTTGCGCGATTTGCCTAAACAGTCAGCACCAAGTGTGGATCCGATAATCTCACCTTGGACGCGTTTCGTGACGAGGTTTAGCAAAGGATGAGCTTCGCGTGAGAAACTTCGCCCCTCGGATAGGCGGATAGAGCTCGACGAATTAGTCGTCCGTAATTTTATCATTATCTCCTTTGGGCCTCGAGGAGCCGACATGTGTGAAGCGATGGCATACAATGTGACCGTTCGAGGTTTTCCAGAAAAGCCTCTGGGAGATATCGAACGCCATATAGGAATGTTAAACTCATTTGTTTGACTGTCGGCGCATCAAAGGTGGATAATTCACCTATGAGCGTCAATTTACATCCGCAGATACTATTTATTCATCGCGAACAAATGAGTCTCATCTTGGCGTTCACGGATCGACAGAACCGCTCGTGAGAAACGCGCCCCAGTCGCTCGTAAAACACCGAGAAACTTCCTTTCATTAAAGCGCGACTTTCCTCGCTGATTTGAAACACTTCATACGCGCGGCTTCTGCTAATTAAAGCCGCCGTGAGGCTATTACGACAAAACTGGGTATTGGCAGCGATTATTTATTACCCACGGGAGCGCCTCCTCGAATAATAAACAAAGGCAATCATCGCGCGTTCGCTGTTTCCAGCTGCTTATGAAAACATTTATACTAATGTTGACTGTATTTCCGCCAGATTGCACGATAAAACTCGTCCCCTGTCCGGTACCAGGAAAATGTGAGATTATAGCTCTGCACGATGAGGTACCGCGAGAAACTGGCTGCACTTTTTCGGAGCCGCATCAGTGCGCTATGCGTGAGCTCGCTAAGAGTGATAATGTTGCATGTCTGATAGCAAGTGCAACGGCTGACATGTTTCAACGCAGAGGTATGTTCGGTGCCAATTATGCGCACGTATACATGCCTGCGTGTTCTGCAGTTTGAGTGTACGCTGAACAGGAGATGTGCATCTTCTTTTTTTTTTTCATCGTCGCCATCGTCCTCGCCAGAATGGTTAATACCGTCGACGCGCTTTAATTGTATTATCATTACCTTCGGATTTGTAATTAAGCTTTTTAATGGAAGCCTTCGCGGTTGGCCGGGATGAGACGAGCCCCAACTGTTGACGAGAGAGCTACTGCCCTCGAAATTATTGCTGTGCAAAAATCGGCCGCTCGAATTCTTTGATTGGTAAATAGTTGGTGATTGGGTGTTCACGTAATCACGCTAATCACACGGTGTCTTATCTTGATTTCTCTCCCATGTTGAGTGAAGTGGATCAGCTGAGTTAAAGATTCTACTGATGGAACGGGCCTTGAAGCTACTTCCAAAGGTTAGATTTGTTTGCTTGTGACGTTTAAATGTAGCCAGTTCAATAACCGATGTTTTTCTCTAGTCAGTCTTTTTTCTCTGAACTTGCACAATTGTTTTAACATTGAATGTACCCTTTTATACAACTACAAAACTTGTTGTGTGTTTTATCTAGGTCTTTGTTCGTGGAACTTTTGTTAAGTGTTGATTTGAAGCACGTGGCAGCGACAAGATAACAAATCCTTCAAGTGCGGTGGCCGAGGCCTCTGAGTGATTATTATCGAATCTCGTGCCAGACGCTCTTTGATCCTTTTGGCGTGGAGCTAGTCATCAGTAGCTGACGGTAGCACGATGTCAAAAGAATAGCATTGCCAGAGCGAGTGGCAGCGGCAATATCGCAGGCGCTAATAGTGCAGCGAGCGGCTAAGTCAGCAGCGATATTTTACAGCAACGAGAGAGAGAAATGGCCGGTGGAAGCGGCGGTGTGTGGTCCGGCACGTCCGAGTGCGACGACGATTAGCCGCCGGCACCTTAATCCCCTTAGCTTCCCCTCGCGTCGAGATTCTGATCAAGCACTTATGCCACTGGTATAACGTACAGTTATTTCTGGTGTGTTACGTTTAAGCGCGCTTTATCGCACACGTTTGAATTTAGTAGCCAAGTTATCTCGGGGGGTTGAATTATGCACGCGCTTTCGATTCGCTCCTCTAATATAAAATTAAATCAATGATACCGCTGAAGAAGCGACCGTTGTTTGAACATTTGTACTTTTTTCGTTAACAATTTCTCTGTTCTTAACATCTTTTATTTTACTGAACGTCGTGCCCTCGGCTTTGAATTGTTTTTTTTTAATTCTATTCTACCTGCCGTATGACAGAAAAGTTCTTTCTCCAAAGTCAGCGGGCAATTTTTTATTCGGCCCTGTCATATATGTTACGGTACCGCGCCGATATCGTGTTACGTGTTAAACAGTACGAGCTGTGTAACCGAGACCAAAACTGCACACCGGACCCATTGTTCCTCGTTGTGCCTTTACGGTCCTTTCTGACGTCTCTCCTTTTTCTTTTCCGCCACTCGGGCTTAATTCTCGCTCAGCTTTCTTTTTCTTCGGAACCTCCCTACCTTTTTGTGTTTCTTTTTGTCGGAGCCCCCGTTTTTATTGCTCTTGGTGTGTATATTAGACGTAGCTTGTTTTTTTTTTGTTGTTTTTCAAAGTTTTGCCAAACGGTTTTCACACACTTGCACAGAAACCAGGAAGTGACGTGGCGCAAGTTGTATCGCGGGGGTTACTTTGTGCGACAAGTGTTGCCACATCGGTGTCGTTAATTATTGCCCGACATCACGTTTGGCGGTTGCGATTATATTGTGCCCCGAAGAATGGCTAATCAAGCCATCTCTCGCGCGGCACAATCAAAAGTAATTAATCCTAATTAAAGGCAATCGGTCTCGAGAGCATTCATCATTGTAGCGCGTCGCCGTGGTAAGGTTTGCTGGTTCATTGCGTGAAATTTCGAGATCACATTAACGATAGCCGATTGTGCGGCCCGATCGTTCGCGGTCGTTTTGTTTTAACTCAATCGCGAGCGTCATGAGCCCAAACGTAATTATGATGTGAAGTCAGTCGATGACTCTAAAGATGTAGATGAAATGCTGGGAAACAAACGCCAAAGACGAAACAAAAGTCTTAATCGAACGGCACGATCGATTAATTAAGATTTGTCAGAGTGTTTTATTGTTTTGATGTAATTCGCCTCTTGAAAGGGAACGAAAAGAAAAATTGTAAAAAGAAAAAGAAAAAGGTAAATGACAATTTGTGAAGTGGAAAAAAAAATTGATTGATTTTATAACGAAATTTTTGAAAGTACACAATTTCCAAGGAGAAAACGACGTTTAATGAGCCGAAAGATGGATGGAGCGTTTGTGTTTGGGAAATGAACTTATTAAAATGGTCGATTAACTAATGGCGGAGATGGTTCTCGAATAATTAATGATGTTTATGTGTGCACGTCCGCCATGCGTGGATTCAATAGGAACGACATCAAGAACTAATGGTAATTAATGATCCCGACGAGTATCTCCTAATGAAATCATCAGAAGTTTTGCGCGCAGGTTGCCGCCGCGTCCTGTGACAAATGTCCTGCAAATTAATTACACGAATTATAATACAGATTTGCCATCGAGTTTTTGATTGTAATTTAAAAACGATCCATAAAACCCTATAACAAAACAAACCCTTGTTCTAGAAAACAAAAACTGAAATTTCGGAACAAAAAGAAACAATTAATAATGTTGAGAACAAAAAGTGAAATTGAATAATGAATTGTTTATTTTTACAGAGACCCGATGGAGTTAATGGAGCAACAACTGGTTCGTTGCGGTGTGCCTCCCGTGAGGTTGTACGAGCACTTAGCTATCTCTCCCACAGCTTTGTCAGTGCAACAGCAACAACACGATAGCGGCGCAGGGCACAGTCTTCCGTCGTGGCTACCGACGTCGAGCGCCCTATTGTACGGCAGTGTCGCGCAAAATCACAGCAGGGGCGGCACGCCGACTTACCCAGCCAACCCCACCTTCCCCTACCCGGGTGTAGCTCTACCGTGGCCCTGGCAACCCCCGATCTCGATGATCTCCCGACGATCGTCACCCTCGGCGCCCTCCCCTTCCGTCAGGTACGCCCCCTATCCCTCGCCCATAACCCCGCCGCCTTCCCGCGCACGCCCCACTACTCCCAATTAGCGATCCGAGTATTAATCCAACCCTCTCCACTTTCGCCCCACGAACTAAGTTAATATTGCCGGTGAAGATCGAGTGAGAAAATTACCATGTAGAAATTCAAACTTTGCGAGAGCAAAAAGAATCTTTTTTTTTTTTCTCATCAAATTCTACAATAGAGACACAGGTAAAAAATGTATGGAACCGTATATGATTGCAGATGCAGTATGTATGAATGAAAAAAATTGTGGGCAAAAGTTGGTGTCGAAAAACAGGTGAATTTGGTACATTTTTCTTGAAACAATGAAAGAGAAATTTGTGCGCAAGATTTTTAGATTGAGTCCAGAGTTAACATTTTGATTTGAAAATGTTGATGATTGATGAAAAATATGTTTTTGATGTAAATATGAAAATTGAGAGATAAAATTCGTGGTAAGAAATCGTACGTTGTGCTGCACGAACGCTGTTCTTTCCCGAAGCTCTGATTTGCTCTCTCATAGAACCAAAGATGTACCCAGATCTTGTAGCTTAGATATTTATAGTCGAACTTGTACTCTCGTGTGTAAGTGGATACTAGAAAAGAAATTGTGTCTTGGACAACTTTTTTTTCACCATATCTTACAATACAAATTGAAATGTGAAAAGAAAAATACGACATGTTATCAAAAAGTTGTATATTTTGAATTCAAGTCAGAAGAGATGTTTTCAATTTTTTCTGGCTTTCTAAATTTTTTTGTTTCCTGCGAATGTTTGAATGTTACTAAGATTGTTTAATTATTTTCTTGTTATCAGTTGTATCGACATCGTTTAATTGATAATCAATAATTTATGGCAATGTGTCACGATGGTCGTCTAATGTAAATATTATAATAGTAGAACCACTTTTTGTTCAAATTTAGTGAAAAAGAAGCAGTTACTTCTGGTGGTGTATTTCGGTGACTTTATTAACGACTGGGTGGTCGGTGGTCGCTTTGGATCTGCGCATGCCGAGTATATCTGTGGGACACAATATGTGATGTAGAACATATGAGATGTATCATTGAACGAAAACGTCGATTAGGTGTACTGTGTATGATATACCGTAATAGTATTAACCAGTCTTTCATCAAGATGACGATGTTTGTACATACAATTTTGTCCTCGAAATGCAGTCGAGTAGCTACGACTTGACGTTATTTGAATGTAATAAAACAAAATAATAAATGGATTTTTAATATCTGTTCAATCTTATTCGCATCCCAAAACTTCCAATTCAAATTATTCGTGTACAATTTTGTTAACACCCTTCCTGTGGGAAAACTTGTGAAAATTAGACGTGAACATTTTGCTTAAGAAATGAAGCTGTCAGTCAAGAGCGGAGTTGAGTCAAATGATCAACGCTCACTCGTTACCGTTTACGGTTAAAAAGGGGGAAAAAAAAAAGTTTCCAGAAAATTACATTCTTCCTTCAAATGAATTACTTTTAAGAGCGTATAAATACTTCATACTTTTTACGCGAAGATAGGAAACCGACCAAAAGGTTGTTGTTCAAGTTGGATAAAAAAATTTCAAAAAAGAAGAAAGGTTCGAACAATGTTATTTTTTTGTTATTCTCACAGTGAAAAAGGAAAATTGCGAACGTATTTTTTGTTTCAAAGAGTCGTTGAAAGTTGCCTTTTTTTCTGGCACCCTAGCCAGTGAGGCTTCATCGCACCTTCAACTGCCGTGTAATTCTGTTATACCTATCTGAAATTAAATAAATTCATTTCACGCCCTGTCAGCGCGCAATTATTTTTAGACGCGGCCATTTTAAAGTCTCTGCTTCGTTCCATGACTAACTCCTCGACCCCTCCGGCCTGAACCCGGGAGCACATATTCGGTTGACGCACACACCGCCATCTGTGACGCGCGCATGCACGTGCATATTCAGACAGGTATACGCACACAACGCCAGCCACAGGCATCCATCGGGAAAGAAGAAATTGAACGATCGCCTGGTGGCGCACCTACCGCATGCTGCTTCGATGAGATTCATTTCTCTCAAGCACCGGCTTTTTCGACTTCTTCAATTGCAACCAACAAAAACGCGACGTTGAATATTTTATTACCTTCAAACAATCTTTTCTATGCTGGATATTTCAATTTACCTGTGAAAAAAACAAAAAAACTCCAAAAATGTAAAGTGCAACTTTTGGCCGCCTAACTAGATTGTTTCAATGAAAGTTTAAAAATTGCACAAAATATGAGGTTCAAGTTTTGCGAAATGTCTATCCTGCAAAATTATAAGCAGGGTTCAATTTTTCAGCCTTATAATTGAATAGCTCGTGCGCGCGTCGATTACCGCTAATGTGCACCATTCGAATATTTTACGACTTTATAACTGAACAAAACGTGGGCTAATCTGACGCGCGAATCAAACAGGGCCGAAAAAGGGGACCCATGCCGAGAGGGTATATTCTCGCTTTAATATCTCTTTCCACCTTCCAACTGCAACAATTCAAATATATTTAATAAGAACAATTATATTTCGGGTCCGCAACGCGCGCGGACCAAAAAATGATTGCGGCGGCTTTGGGTTTTTGTGAGAGCCGGTGTGTGATGTTGTGATGGGTGGAGCGAGGTGAGAGATACAGAGAGGCGGCTTCCGAGCTTGTAATTATGTTGATACGAATGATCTGCGGCTCGCTATAAACTATTGCTCCAAGGGTGTATAAGTGCAGCGAGCCGGGATCGAGAGAGAGCCGGGCCCGCAGCGGTGCTCACCGGCTGCCGAGACAAACACGCTCTTTGCACCTCGACTTTCGGTCTCTTCGGGCGCGCTTTAGAACCGTGGCGAAACCAGTTTAAGTGGTTAAGTGCAGATGTAATTGATTTCCATTTTACGAGTAGGCTTCCACGTTTCTTTTTACCTCAACATCCGCCGACCAAAACTCCCACATCAAAATCCAACATAATTATGATATTTCCAAAATTGTACCATCAAATTTTAATGAACAATTTTTGTTTCAAGTTCACATTTTTTTCGTTCCTTTTCGCGTCAGTCAATTTTTTTTTTTTTTTTGAGATGGCAAAAATGTTCATTTTTTTTGTTGGTTTCCGGCCTTCGAGCACTATGACGAATAGGTTCAATTTACCTACCTCATTTTTGCATGCAACTATATTTTTTTTCTGCTTCCAGAGGTGCATTAAATGTTTATCGCACGCTGAGCGGAACCCGGGGATAGTTTTACGATCGACGCTCGTTCGATGATCGTCATTACACTTGAAAAGCCAAGTGCACTCATCGAGATTTATTGCCCATCGTGGTATTTATTCATAACGCAAGCGTTCGGCCCGAACTTAATTAACACCAACCGTGCTGCAGGTAGCCCATTATCAATTTTTTATTATCAATTCTCTCGGGGGGCCTGCCTCGGCGGAGGCTTTTCCTCCTCGCGATGATGCATTGCGCCGTACACCTTAGGCGCAAAATAAAGGCACTACCGAGGCTTAAGAAGTTTGCAAACGGTTTGTCCTTGCTGTCGTACAATGAGATACATTTTTGCCAGAAGATGCGGGCACCGAGACAAGGGGTATCATAGATAACCAGGGATATTTTCAGATTTATTATCTGTAGAGGAAATACATAATTGGGATCACTCGGGGCGGGGCAATAATAAATCGCAGTTACAAACGATCGAATTCGCGAATTTTCTCGTTACTGTTTTTTTTTCTCTTCGCCCATTTTTAATTTTTTGAGTGCAATATTTTTGTGCATTTCACGCGTCCACTATCATCGGCGTGGGACCCGCGAGCGACGGAGATAGATCATCCGTCTCGCGTTGTTTTTCTTTTTTTTTTCATTTGAAGCGTCTTTTTCTTTCCAAAAAACATCGCTCCCACACGCGAGCCATCGGGAAGGACAAACCGGCACGAGCAGCGGACCCGAGCGAGACGCAAGATATGTAAATTAGAAGCTCCGTGTGAATGCAAAGATTTATGACGGCCCGTACACATTTCTGGGCGTAATAAATATCAGTAAGTAGCGACGCGCGGGACTGTCCGCCGCGGCGGGGAAATAGATCCGAGCGGACGACGTCAGCGGGTCCCAAGCTGGCGAGAAAAGGACGCACGGTTGCTGCGCGACTCTGTGGGTGGCTGCCAATCCCTTCGGAGCAGACAGCGCTCTGCCCTCCCTACGCTCGCTGGCGCCCCTCCTCTCACCCCTCGGACGTGCATATGTGTACAGCATAAGTGTCACATGCATTCAGCGATTACGCATCTCATCTCGTGATAGCGCAGTCGAGATGTTTATAGCGCACAGCCAACATGTCATACTGTCAACCTTCATTACGCGCGGCTAACAGTTTTTTTTTTTTTTTTGCAATCCACTCATTTTCAACTGAATCGGAAAAATGAAAAGTAAATGATAAAATCATTTAAAAATGATAAAAATAACTATAACATTTTTTATATGATCACATCTATGGTCCATGAACGAAACATTTGGATCTTGAGATAATTTGTTTAAATTGTTCGTGTAAAAAGGGTTTGTTAAATGTTTATATTTTGATTCAGGTATAGAAAGTTGGCAGGAGTCTGGAGGTTCAGAGCTGACAGGAGCTCCGAACGCATATCCATCACAGTGGTAAAAACATAAAACCGCGTCTCTTCACAATTCCGACGAAACACACTATGAAGAAATTTATGCAGATGTATTCGTTGTGGTGATTTCCTTGGGCAGATTGCGGACTGATGATTTAAGGCGCTGATATTTCGACCAATAAACTTGGCCAGAAACTCATTGTCTTCTGGTTACTTTGCGGTCACGAAGTCAGAACCTGAAAATCTGGTGAAAAGCTGTAAATTATACTGCCAGCGCCAGGTTGGGAAAGAGAAATTCGTCCGTATGAAAATCGTTCGTTGCTCCTCTCTAGGTGATCTCTCTAAATAGTGGGAACTGGTCGTAAATCATTTTTTTAAGAAAAAAAAAAAAAAAAAAAAAAAAAAAAAAAAAAAAACAAAAAAAAAAAAAAAAAAAAAAAACAAAAAAAAAAAAAAAAAAAAAAAAAAAAAAAAAAAAAAAAAAAAAAAAAAAAAAAAAAAAAAAAAAAAAAAAAACAATATCGGAGGATGGAAAAATAAGAGTTGTTAAATAAAATTGAAAACAAAAAACAGATATCAAAACATGGGTGTTGAAATTGTGCAAGTCGAAAAATAGGCATTAAATTTGTGAGTGTTTGGTAACCACCATAAATCGCGCACTTAATTCGCAACTTATTTGCAGGGATGCACATGCGAGATTGAAATAAAAAAAAGAGTCACGGCAATCGCATAAGGGGAGGCATGATATTTACAACGGTCCATAATACGTGTCACAAAAGCATTTGCGGGTTTCCTCTTGAAAGTCTCA
This sequence comes from Trissolcus brochymenae, assembly GCA_030523145.1. Taxonomy (NCBI): domain Eukaryota; kingdom Metazoa; phylum Arthropoda; class Insecta; order Hymenoptera; family Scelionidae; genus Trissolcus; species Trissolcus brochymenae. The sequence goes on from JAQQRF010000420.1 coordinate 59,729, forward strand.
CAATGCCAGGAATTTATGGCCAAAACTTTCAACGGACCGTCAATGGTTTTGGCCCTGCCTGCCGTCTCAATAGCGCTAGGAGGGCCACTGCACCGAATCCTAAATATTTTCACTTTAAATTCCCTTTTTTATCGCGCGTTGCTTTTATTTACAGTCTGACCTAATCCGCTCGTTGACTTCTTGGTGTATACCTGCGCGCGACCTGCAGCGCGATGATTTTTTTAGTGCCCTCCGCATCGAATTAGAGAAGAGAGAATATCACGAGTGTTGGCTTTGCATTTCCAACCCCAACCTACGCCTGACAAATTGACGGCTCTTATTTTCTTGATGTTTATCTTTGCGTTTTTTTCCTCGTCTCGTTTTCGGTTTTTTGTTTATTTGACGATGAAAATGAATGCAGGTCTTGTTTCCAATGTGGGTGGAAATTTGTCCAAAAAGTGTGTCCTCTTCCTAATTTACAGATCTTTCCGTGGAAATTGAGCAATAGAGTTTTTACGCGTGAAACTGATGGGTGGTCGTTCACTTATCATCGAGCCATCAACAGATTTGTCTTTTCTGATGTAAATGTTTGTACAGCACATCGGAATAATCACTGGAAAATAACTCCTTTGGAATTCCAACGACGGAAATCAAATTTCTTAGGAGGTGTAAATTGATGGCCATCGTAATGCCCAATTTAGATTCTTCGCCGAATGAATCAACGGGTAATCAATTCAATCATCTGTCTTTCGGTTTTTCTTCCACAAAGAGAAAGAGAGAGAAAGAGATAAAAAAGAAACTTGAATTTAATTTCGGTAACACGTCAAAATATATATGAAAATGGAGGAAACATTTTTTGTCGTTAAAAAATGATTTTTCACTTGATTATAATCTTTTGTTGACTGATTGAGTTTCTTTTCTTTTCATCTTTTTTTTTCTTATTGCTCAGCTGTTGAGTCATAATTATTGAGAGATTTCCAACCTTCGGACGTGAATTAAAATTGTTAATAAGCGAATAAACGAGCACGATGATAGACTCGAGATCGGACAGCGATTACGTAGTTGGATCTCATATTTTTCATTCCCGAACAAATTAACATTTTAGAGTTAGTGTCGAGGCCCGAATTTACGATTTCCACAGCAATGAGAATAATCTCGATGACACAGAACAACTTGGATGAAATCCGGCTAAACGGTGCGTAACCCGATCCAAAAACTTGTTCAACATCGTGTCCGGCTTGTCCTTAAAGGCGCTTTTAGGTCATGTTTTGCTAACTTTCAAGATCGACTGTTTTTTTTTGCACAACGAAAAAACTGAGAAAATGTTTGTCGTCACGTCATTTACATGTTTGGAATCAAGCTGTCTTCGGAATTCTGAAAAATCGGACCCGAAAAATGTCCAGCTTTGTCCGGCCGGTCGCCCGCTGGGGCCTAAAATGTTGACTTTTGACTGCGGTCAACTTGACAAAAACCATTCCGCGATTCGTTACGAGTTCCCGGGAGGCTTTCTCTGTCTCACTCCAGAAGATTTTCCTCCGATTTCTCTCCTGGGGTCTTTCGCAACAACTTTAAATATTGTCGAGCTCTCTGTCTGGTAACGAACCGTTAACTCGACGTTTAATGGAAACAGGGCTGGCGGATATATTTCCCTGGCGGATTTGTGAAAAAGGATCGTCGCGACTCCCATTGAAATATCTATCAAAGTACTATTAAGATCGGCCTCTGCTGGCGTTAACGAGACGTTTTGACGACTTTTCGGAAACATTAGAGACTACTGAAAAATGGCGTTTGTCCAAAGAAAATAGACCGACGGCAGAGAAACTCTCTGAAATGCAAATGTGCGTATTCGGTAGTCGGACCATTTTTTTGGAAACGCCTTTGTTCGGCCGGGCGTATTAGACTTCGCATTGTCTGCTAACGACTGTTTCAATGGAAATGATTTTTTGTCGGCTGGCCAAATGACATGATAGAAATAACTTGAAAATTGGGAACATTTGTTTTTGTCAAACCCACTTGTTTCCTTTTTGAATTAAACTTTTTTCTTATTCTATTTATTTATTTCTTTTTTTTTTTTTTTTTTTTTTTTTTTTTTTTTTTTTTTTTTTTTTTTTTTTTTTTTTTTTTTTTTTTTTTTTTTTTTTTTTTTTTTTTTTGATATACATGAAATACTGTGACTAGGTACATTAATTATAGAAAACATAATTTACCTGTCGAAAAAGATGAATTTAAATTTAACACATTGAAATCCAACACTTGTTTTGATGTTTAAGGTATCGTTTTATTCATGAATCGTATTTTAAAACTCTTGGTGTAATATAAAAGCCAAAATGGTGCTCGTACTTCATAAGGTGTATCTTTTTTTAGACCCGATGATCAAATTTGCATTCTTGCGATGATCTTTAATTAAAATAATAAACGTCACTTTTCGATGATAATGTTTTTTTTTAATCAGCTCAAATCCAGAACTTGATTTTCACAAATATTACGACAAATGGTCAATTTTTGTAAAAATTTTTTTGTAAAAGATTTTTTATTAATCAAATTTAACCGAAACAGAGATCAAATAAAGAAATATACCTGAGTGTTGAAATTCTGGAGAATTTTCGAGTCAGCATGCCAAACTTTAAAAAAAAAAAAAAAAAAAAAAAGGAAAAAAAAATAGTAGTTATGAAAATGAAAAAATAAGTGAGTGAGATTTGCCCCCCCCCGTGTCTGTGTCTATTTTCCACGTTGTTTGGAAAACAGACTTTTGAGCTAATGATGCACGCCCACCGACGTGTCTCGTACGCTTTTTTGTCAGCTTCTCACAGCTGAAACGGTTCTTGAAAAAATAACATCACCAAATGGGAGAACAATCGTTGCAAAATGATTTATTAATTCGTTTATTTATCACATTTCTTTTTATTACAGTTTAAATCACAATCTTGATGGAAAAAATCTTGACTTTCATGTCATTCATCCAATGCGGAAATTTATTAATACTTTCTTTTCAACGGACACAGATCCAGGAAAGAAACTTTTTTTCCGACAATTTCATTTTTAATTAGAAAGTAAATTTTCAATCAATGATCGAGCACCGATTATTATTTTCTGACAGACAACTCCGAGCTCTGCAATTTTCCGCACTCATTGGCCGGTGCACATCTCGGATGGCAAAAACCTTTTTCTTCTTTTGTTTTTAACTATAACCCACATTGTGTTTCCTGTAATGATATGAAATTTTTAATCAACTCTGCGTGACAAATCATAAGTCTTCGGCGTGTCGTTGCAAATCAATCAAAAATGTCAAGCGAAAAAGAAATGAGGAAAAAAAAAGACTTCCCATTTTGTTCCACTGACTAAAAACAAAATTGCACGTTCGATAGGCTGTTTATTCAAAAGATTTTTCCTCGTTTCAAAATATTTCAGCTTGTTTGACAAACATGTCAATCAAGATTATCCCTCGAGCTTTTCCGCCTTCTTGGAAGTTCAAGAGTCTCGAAAAGCCGGTGATGGTTTTGAACAAAAAATTTGTTTTACACATGTACTATTAATTAACCATATGGATTTCAAACTCTGAAGCTAATTACTTTTTCAAGGGGAAAATCGAGTCGATTTTCTCAATGTTGACTCAACGATGCTTCCGGTTTTATGACTGATGATGTCTCAAAATATTTTCACAAATATTATTTTATTCTTCTAATATTTTCTTAAAAAAATCTCACTTTCAAAATAAAAACTTTGAAAAAATAGGTCAGCATGAATAAAAATAGAAAGAAATTGTTGCTGTTAAGGAGTTGTAGTTTAGGGTGATCTCAAAAGCATCATAACCCTGACTACTTCATTGCTCAAGGCCGGATAATGATAATTCGTGAAGGATCTCGGAGTATCGTCTCTCTTTAAAGCCGTCCAATTTCGTTGGAAAGTGAGTTTAGCGCAAGCACGAGGATGGAATCCGTGAGCATTCGAATGGACGTGGGGTGGGTGTGGAATTGCACCAGAATAAGCTCGCTGGCGTAAAGTGCGAGGGGTGAACACGAATTACGGTGTCGCAAAAACGCTAGCAAAACGTTATATAAACTGGACGAAACTTCTCTTTGGACGGGTCTTCGACAAATATAATATCAATGTTTAAAACAAAATATCAAATCAATATCGCGAGCGCAAAAGAAATAAAACTTTGAACACAAACTTTTATTGATAGAATTTGATTTGATAGATAAAATTGTTTTTACAAATTTGTTCAAAAAAAAAACAAAAAAAACAAAAATATATATAATCAAACAGAGAGAATAAAAGATTGTTCAATAACTGATCGTGCGGGTTATTATTGAAAGTTTAAAAATTTGATTGAAAAATTAAGAGAGAACGTCAGGGTCGAAGTAATTAGGACGAAATGGTTAGCAGGACGGATGATTATTCGATCGGATGTGCATATGTTTTTAGGGGCCTTGTCTGTTTCGAAAATGCATGCACGTGATGAAAATAATTGCGTTCCATGTGGCGGCTGAAAAATAACAATAATTTGTGGTTTCATCAATGATCATTGCGCGGAGGAAACACAGTATATAATAAACACGAACACGCACGTACACAAGGAGCGCGGCAGCGCGCGCGGGGATTGAAATCTGCACGTACACGTCCTGTGCGTTTCTTGGGGCTGGTCCCGGTCAGGAGAGAATCTTGCCGACAAAGCCGAAGATTTCCCGGCTAATTACTGGCAGACTAATTGAATGCCGGTGCCGAGACTCCGGCGAGCTCTCTCTCGCGCCCGCACATCGTGCCACCGTCTTCCTCTCAATCGTCTCATTCATATTCATGCAGTGGTAATAGTCCGCCGCCGGCAGACATTACACTTCTTGCTCGCGTTCGCGCCACACATAACCGACTACTGTTCTTTCTTCAATTCATTGTTTTAGTATCCACCCCGGCGTTCGGCTTTTTCAGCTTCCTCCCTTTCTAGTCCCTCGAACAAAGAAACCTCCGACACAGACTGAAAGCGCACTTTTTATCCACCTATCCCATCCTGCATCACAAATTGAACGGATTCCGTTAAATTGATAATTAAAAAGTTGGCAAGCGAATCATGCAAATTACACAAACTTGAATTCTCCCCCTCCAACAATTCAACCGCACTGCTCTTTCTCTCGGTTATAAAATTACAAGCTCAAACAGGAAAGCGGTGGAATAAGTATTTTGTATATAACCTTCGACGTATTCACCGCACGATCAATCATAATTTATCGATAGTTAGACTATTTATCTGCGAATCAATTACGTTCATTCATCAATCCCTCGCGATTGCTCGTTTTGCGGATGTCATCAATTCTCAAAGCCATTCAAGACAGACTTTGACTTTGAAGAAATTCAAATTTTTCAAACAATTTCGAACGAAAAAAAAGGTGTTTTTTTTTCTTTTTTTCTTTCATCGATCATGGCTGCTACATTCAACCTCGATACTTTTCAATTAATTTTGTTTTCTAATCGTACATTTTTTTCGGGTTACGTTCGAACAAAAAAGTAGCCCCCCCCCATTAAGGTACATATAAATAAATAATTACAAACGTGGAAACTTCCCGCACTAAAAATGAAGCACCTAATTATAATGAGTGACTACAGAATTCAGCATAACCAATCGCGCCATTATTCCACTTCTGGTTACTCCTTCCAAGTCCAAGTCAAAGGAGCCGCTCTCTGTCACCTCTCTTGGCCTCAGCTAGGTTTTTTTTTTTTTTTTCATTCTCTTCAGAGAACTGGCTAAAAAAATTGATCTCCCTTGTTAACACCGTTAATCGAGTATCGATTTGTTTGGTTACTCAAGCACCCATATGTTTTTCAGAGCAGGAAGTCGTGTCAACCATCATGACCTGTCCTCGAGAGGAAAGAATGCAGAGCGACAGGCCACACACAAATGCAGCCACGCCTTGCGAGAAAGTGTGTCGGCGTTTAGCAGCCCTTAGCGATGATTTAGTGACGGGGGTGCGTTCAGATGGCCCGTGTAGCCGGTAACACGCGGGGTAAGAAAGCCTCATGGGTGTCTATTTATGCCCAACGCGGGATATGGACCGCAACGAGGGCCACCCAGGAGCCCACCCCTTAATGATGATTTTCAGCTTGGCGTTATTTATTGCTTATTAACGGGCCATTTCACGCAATTATTCTCGTTCCTTCGCGTTTTTCGCTGATTTGTCATCCAAGAGATTGATCTAAATTTGTCGACAATGTGCGGTGGAAGCTTGCACTTCTCGTGTGCCAGATGCGCCGTTGCTTATGAGAGTTTCTGTATTTAGGAAATCATTGAAGAGGAAGGAAAACATACAGGGTGACCGCACATCCTGGGTGTATTTATTTTTAAGGGTGTTTTCATGTTCTGCGGTGGGGGACGAAACTTCAAATTTGTGAACAAATTTTTGGCTTGTGAGAAAATGTGAAAAACAACAAAATGAAAATTATATAGTGCACCCGAAAAGTTTTCATAGACAAATGGTATTTAAAAATAAGGATTGTTTTAATGTAAAAAAAAAAAAATGAGGAAAAGAAAACCAAAAGTTGTTCAATAATGTTGAGTGAAAATGTTTCTTTTTGTCTGTGAAAAAAGTGTGTTCGAAAAAATGGTTCAAGCATTCGAGTGCAAGTCTTTACGATTCGAAATACATTGTCCGAACAACGTCAATTCGTTGTGCATAATTATAACGGTGATTGAAACTTTTTTACAATGCAACCTCTCCGGGTTTCTCTCGCCGGAACTCAATTTTAATTGTACTCGATTCATTTCCTATCGCTAATGCAATTACTCTACGGATTCATTCCCAAGAGTAAAAAAAAAAAGTTTAATGACGCTTCGACAGCAAACCTACTTCAGCCACTAACAAACTTGCAGAAGAATAATAAAAAAAAGACTTCCTAGAATTTTTTCATTTCAGTTTCCATCAGAGCTGCCGTCGAAAAATTTGTATAAAAACAACGAGGGAGCAATTTTCCAACGATAAATCCGTGATTTTGCAGCTGAACGATTTTCCAGCGGAGATGTACAATTTACTATGAGAAAATTTCTGAGTCATAAAAGCTCCGCGCATACATTATAATTAAGACACACAAAAGTTTTGCCCCGTCCCGGGCATCCTATAAAACCGTTGACGCGTAACAAATGCGACATTTGTTTCTAAGTTCGTCCCTCGATCTGAAAAATCGGTTTTCGATTTTTCGTTAAATCGTTAGTTACGCATTAGTCTGCGATAGAGAGTGCGTGAACGCGGTACAGATGCGTGGCAATCGGCGCGGATTATCGTGTCGGTCCGGTTCCCATGGTTTGGGCGCGACAATTTCCCGATTTGTGTGCAACCTGATATCCGTGCGGAGGGTCGTAAAATCAAGATATATTGTGGCCAAGGCGGGGGCCTCCGAACCAATAAATATATTTTCCTTTCCCGAATCACCGCAACATCGATAGCCACGTGGCGGATGACGCCGTTGAGTTTTCGTAACTCAAGACCAATCATGACGATTGCCACAGCTTCTGTGAAAATGCACGCTGAGTCCTCCAGGGAACATATCGACGTACCCAAAATTGTTTTTCGCGTTTTTTACTTATTCAACAACCCATTTATTGGAGTATACTTTTCTCAATTGTTATAATCGATAGATTTTTCTATAGCGCACGATTAAAAATTGCATACATGGGGGAAAAAAAGTTATGACCTATTGGAATATTATAAAAGTATAATATATTTTGCTTAGATGGAGTTATAGATGGAAATAAAAATAGACCATAAATGATATTATTATAAAACTGAATGAAAAAGGAATTGGAAGGCAAAATTAAGCGAGCACAACTGTCAGCGTAAAATAATTTATTAAACCAGAACAGGCATCAGGTATATTAAAATGCATTAGTTTTAACCGTTTGTATATAATCTTTCATCAAGCGTGTACGCTAAAACCAAGAAATAATAAATAATTGGCAGCAAAATGTATAAACACAAGCAATGAGAATGTAAATTCTTTTTGTTTCAAGGAAAATTAATTACCTGGTTATCGTATATGATTAGACGATGATATCTGTCTGCTGCTATGTAAATAATTGCATAACTCCTACACATTTCATACGGCGCTCATTAAATGATTTGAAAAATTAATTTTTCTTGCAAATGAACGTAAATTGCAATTTAATTCTTCTAATCCGCGTGTAATGTCCGTATAAACAAACAGTTAAAATTTTGTTGCCAATGAATAAATTTGCAAAACTATATTTCATCTAAGTATAACAATTTTCGAGGCAGTTCTTTTCAAGTAAAAAAAAAAAAAAAAAAAAAAAAAATATATATATATATTCCAGGCTTCAGGATGGATCGAAAGGGCTCGACCAGATGGATAGCATTGTCTCCAAAGTACCGATTCTTTTTCTGTCCCCAAAAATCGTTCGCATTAGCCAGCAGATGGCTCCCACGTCAAGGACCTGATTTGCGGTCAAGCATGCTGGAATTAGCCCACTTATATTAATTGAGCTTAGTTCATTGTGTTTATTTTCCTAATAATCTACGATTCTCTAAAACGATGCATCGTTACAGGAGTTGTCTGCCATTACCACAAACGAACATAAGTGGCATGCGAGATGTAAATCCGAATTGCACCTTTTTTTTGTTCTGTTTTTTATATTTTCATTTCCCCCTTTTTTTTAAGTAGAATCTCGTAACGAGGAGCATTAGTATTGTCGAGGGTCCCGCGGTTCTATAATTATCCCAAGACGATGGCCCATAATGAGGATGCCCATTTGGGTCCCGCGTCGTTTCTTTTTCGTCACGACAGTTGTTCGCGTGAATAGACGAGAGCTTTGTGTCAATCGCACAGAGGCTCGTGCTTCTATTGTGGAAACACGTCCGAGCCGCTAACAATGCCACGCCATTTCTACTGCTCTCTTCGCTTTCGAGTTGATACTTTGTCGCTGCTTTCCATTATTCCACTTAGATGTGGTCTTTTTTTTCCTATTCGCCAGTGTACAAACAGTTTTGGTTCCTTCTGATCAATAAGAGAGTGCGTGATATATAATTTCTGGGTTTTGGCTTGTTCGAAAACGAGGCCCCATTTTTATCCTCCCGTTTCCACAATGCCTTTTTATTGCCACCTTTAAGGAGAAATCATCTGCTTGATAAATTACCGATAAAAAAAGTGAACGAAAAAAAAAAAAAAAAAAAAAAAAAAAAAAAAAAAAAAAAAAAAAAAAAAAAAAAATGAAAAGAAAATTTTTCTTCAATTAAATTACAAAAAGTAATTAATAATTTTCCTCATCATGTCATTAGTTTTGTTCATTTTGACTGTTTTTTCTTGGCGAGCGTGTGAAAATGTGTGCATCGAAAACTAAGCATGAAACCACAAATGTTTAATTGCCCAAACACATTTATGTCGATCAAGAAATATGAAATCTCACAAGAAGCTTTCGTACGAGACAGTGATTACAAAATCAACCATATCACGCTGTCACGCCGGAGAGACAATCGCGCGTCTCATTTCATTGAGGAGCAATCAATGTGTAATGCGTAAGGTGTTTGGTGGATGATGGAGAGGGGTGTTTCGGGGCGCAGATGACTGAGCAACGCGGTCGTTACGGCGCCGTGACTCGCCACTGTCAAGCGATGCTCGTCGCTGCGTATCGCTGTCACTCCCAGCGCTGCTGCTTTTTTTGCGCTGCGCCCCGTCGGCCGTTTGCAAAATAGTTGCAAAACTTTCTCGTCGAAAGAAAAATGTCGCCTTTACGATGACTCACGCACATTCATCATCCACGATAATTAGTGTTTCAAATTTTCACAGTGATCCAGCGGTTTGCGAACAAATCCAAAACGTCAGTCTTCATCATGACTCTCGATCGTTTTTTCTGTCCTGAAAATATTGTCATCTGCACTGCTATACATATTGCTAATCCAAGTTTTTTCTCATTGATTTCTTGTTCATTTTGATTATTTAATTACACTTTTTTAATTGATTTACTGTTTTTTTGCAAAAAAAATGATCTGGGGAGTCAAATTTGTAATATTGATTAGATGAATGAAAATTGTATTCATTCACATTTAAAATAGAACGTTATTAATTTGGGTATTAATTCCATCTAATTTAGTCGGTAGGAGGAACCAGATTTGTGTGATTCTTTTCGAGTGAGTGAACATTCGATTTGATTCAAATCAGTTGATCAGGAGTAAAAGCATCGGATATAGGGTCTATAATACTGACGTCTTCGTGTGTAATCCATCGGGACGGCCACGGCGTTGATACAATTACTTTCGCTCGTTAGACAGATCGGTCAAAATTTCGACCCCGATGAATGCCGAGTTGGTCGTACGACTGTTGATCTCGACCGGGATCCCCGGCTAATCCTAGATTACGCAGCACGTGACGCCACCGCGCGCGCGAGCTTTGCCAATTGTGTTTAACGAAGGGTCGCGCGACAAAACGAATGACACTTGACTCCACTTTGCGTCACCGTCGGAATTGACCTGCAAATCAAATTCTGACATCTCAGCCTTGTTCTTATAATGATGTTTAATTTTGAAAAGTGTTTTTTTTTTTTCAATTGAGCTCATTTTTTGGGGTTTTTTTTTTTAATGAAATTTTTCCAGTATTGAAAATGTAACTTCTTTTTCTCACGGTGTAAAAGTCATGAACTATAAATCAACTAGAATTTTATCTTGAAAATCACTCAGCAGAATTATCTCAAAGCATGACCGCTTATCGAATCATGTAAATTAGCGTTCGAAATACTTCACGGTCCATACGGCAAACCGAATTATACGTGGTCGAGAAACCCTTTATACATATAACTATCCCCACATATTTCTCCATACCATGATTTTTTTTTTCGTTCAACCAGCTCATGGTTAAATGAAAAATGAATCCTATTTTTTATTTGCCATCAGTAATTGAATATCGCAATTAATCCACATCAAAACATTGATAGTTCTCGAATCGTTTAACCGGGGATAAAGGTTTTGACATAAGCAGTCTAATTGGCGTCGATTTGGTCGATTAATTAGCGCGGCTTTTTTTTTCGACCTAAGCCTCTATCCCATCTCCGACGAGATCCTTTATAAAAAGGTATCCGAGGGAATGATTTAGGTCTCATCATAACATAATGCCTGGTCGAAAAACATCGTACTTCAAATTCAACCTAAAAATTAGCCTAGTTCAACACCAAACGATAAAGAAAATATCTAATCTAATTTTATCTCATACCAATTTATCTCAATGAATGTAAAAAAATGTTTAATCAAACCAATAGACTGATTAATTAATTCAGATAAAATTGACATAAGATTTTAATCAAGCATGAATCAAGCTTTTTGTTTAAAACAGCTTTTTGTAATAAAACAACATCTTATTTGAAACTTTGAAGAGGGTTAAATTTTAGGTTCAACTTGAAGTACGATGTTTTTTGCCTAGGCAGTCGATTGTGAGGCGCTGAGACCACGGGTTAACCCGAGTTTATAATCCTAAAGGCGTTGAGTCGTCGAGCTGCTGGTCCGCGTCTCTGAGAAAACTGCTCGGTTCATCATTCTCTCAGCAAGATCCCGTCGAGGTCATTGTATCTGACAATTTTTTTGATATTAATATGCCGATCCGGGATCGAGCTTAATTGTAGACACGTCAGGAATGACGTGAATTTGATATGCCGAATGTGGAACGTTTTTTTTTTCTTTATTCCTTCGACCCATCCTTTATCGTTTTAATGGATTATTTGAAAAATGTAACACATGGACTAACTGGTTTAATTCGTGACGGAAATTCATCAAGCGTTTCACAATTCGAGAACGCCTTACACACTTTTTTTTTTTTTTATTTAGGAAGAATAGAAAACAGAGGCGGAATGATGCGTGAATTCAAAAGTTTTAGTACGCGCTCGATGGTTGGGTTAAGAAAAATTGGATTTTTATGTATAACTCTGATCCGAAACTTGTAATGTATGAGTGTGGACGTTTCAGAAAATCAATTCACGAAATCCTTCGAACGTTTCGGTATTAATGCGACCTGTCAAAATGCTCCGGGTTTTTGCTTTCGATATTGATGGGGGTAATCAACGTTTTTTAATGAAGAATAGAATTGAACTCCTGAAATAAAAAGTCATACATAATTGTAATGAGAAAAAAAAGGGGGGTTCACAAGTGATGAAAATAACATCTAACAATGAAAGGAAACAAATTGTACTTTTAAAATTATAAAATGTATCATACAGTTAAAATGATAAAAAAGTGATCAGTGGTCAATTAATTAAATCCGATGCATCAAATTGAACTTTAATTGACCTTTGGTAGTGATACTCGGTATATAAATATGAAAAAGGGTCGAAACCACGAAACAAGCTCTTAAAGAGATTGTGATTGCCTGTATACAACCGGGCGACATCTCTTCTTCGAGGGTTTGCGAAAGCAGGTCGGGGTGACAGGGCGCGTCTCTTTCAGACAAATTGTTTGGGCCGAGTTAGTTAGTCGTGGCACAATGGAGTGGCACTTGCAACTTAGCCACGCCACGCTGCGACGCCTCCCTCGTTACATTACATTATATTTATCTCCGAACGCTTGCTTATCCTCCTGCGACCCTCGATCCTCTTCCACCCTACCGGGTTATCTCTATGGCAACACCGCGGCTCGAGCCACGTGCCTCTTCCCTGCGACAAATCTATGGATGTATTATCGTTACACGCTTTCTTTCATTTTCTACTCGAAAATACCCGGCAAAGGGATGCGCGACGATTGTGACAGCGAATTCGCCACGCTGTCAACGTTTAGGCACACCTAATGACTTTTTTTTCACAACCAACTTTTGTGCTGGGATTTTGCACGGGCCAAAAATTTCGTGCGAAAAAAAAAATAAATGGCAAGAGGTCACAAAAGTTAGCTATTTAATCAAAAAGCTTATCAGATTTTAAAACGATTTTTTGTCAACGTGATTTTGTAATTTGATTCTTGGAGTTTTTTTTTTTTTTTTGATTCAATTAAAATTAAGTTTTATCGATGAAATTCAAATTTGTCTCGAAACATGCTCGAATCGCTTTTTAACACCGTGCAAACTGCTTTTTATTAAAACCTCTTTGGTAAAGAGGATATTTCCGTGGGATCGACGAGAAAGCATGATTAAAGGATATGATCAAAGATCCATGAATGTCAAGTCGGTTTTTCTGAAACTAAACTGGGCAATATCATAAAACTGAGCGACTGTAATGCCTCGCCTTAGCACACCTGTCAGCACATAACGTCGCGGACTTATGGTCTCGGATCATGCGAGGCCGCGTGGACCTACCGTTTTTCGAATCGATTACTTTGTGTCGTGTTCGCACCTGTCCGTGCGAAAGCCCGCTTCGATATTCTTTTAATTAGCAAACTTAACGAGCAAACTCTCGCACATTAACTCTTAAATTAATTCTCGTTTAGCGCGTTTTCGCGAGTTAATTTTTTTTTACCGCCCGTAAAAATTACTCATTTTTTGTTCAATTTCGGGCCCTCTTTTTTATTCCCGATCGTAAATAAAAAAGGGATTCAATCAAATCACAAATTCATCGTCAAGATG
>JAQQRF010000421.1:0-136147 GCA_030523145.1 Trissolcus brochymenae
TTTATATTTTTGTTTTATAGTTGGTAATTTTTTTGTGTTTTTTTTTTTTTTTTTTGTGTTTTTTTTTTGGTTTTTATTTTTTTTTTTTTTTTTTTTTTTTTTTTTTTTGAATTTTCAACATTTTGTTTAAGAAATGCAGTTCTTTTGATTTAACAAAAAATTGTTTGTAAACATATTCATGGACTTTACAACTTCCATAAATGAGTCAAATTATAAAAAAAACTTTTAACTCATGCAACTCCACTTGATTTCATTCAACCTACTATTTTTATTTCACTGTTATTACACATACTTTTTTCAATTTTTTGTTTCATTGGGTTTGTTATGATTTTTATTTTTATTTTTTCAACTTTATTACACAAGTTAATCTAGCAGAAAATGTCGGTTTCTAGCAATATTTACCCAGCTTGATCGTCAGTATAACTATTATCATAATTGTTCCTGTAGTTGTTTCATCTGGACGAATAAAAAGTCTTCGCCAAAGTCGTTTGGCCCAGCAAAGTTTGTAACTTTATCAGCTTCGCAACTCGCGCTTATAAAACAAGACAAGCTTTTTTTTATGACACAGAACAAAACATTTTATACCCCTGCATAAATTAGACCGCCAGAGCGCGTTGCCGTTAATGCACCGGTGATCTGATCCCCGGGAAAGACGTAGGTAACTATAATCCTTGTGAAAATACTCGTTGCAGTGCGAGTAAGAACTGGGTTAGTATATGGTAATGAAAAAGAGATACAGTTTGAGCAGCTGTTTAAAAATTAGTTCTTTGTCCGTCTCAAAACTCAAGAAGCAATTAGAAACGTTTCGAAGTAGTTCGTACTAGTTTGACCATAATCCGAACTGGCGCATGAACTGTCGTTTAAATGCTCAAGTTTTCGGCTGTTTGTAAGAAGCAACTTCTTCGGCTCTGCGTTTTCAAAAGAAGTAATGAATGATTTTTCTGCTCGCGTATGCTTTCAATGAAAAATTTCATCCGCTTGTAACTCGTTATGAAGACTTTTTGGGTTTTTTTTTTTTTTTTTTTTTTAAACTTGTCTTGGTCATTTAATTTTTAAACAAAAAATTTTCCCATACAAAAATTCACTCCCAATTTCCTTTCTTTTTCAACATTTTTTCCTATCAAATATCTTTTGGTAAAACAAATCGTTAGGATGATCGTAAAAAATTGATCAAATGGCAGACTGCGAACACTCGGTCTAGACGAAAAATAAAATAAGATACCACCTTAAGACAGTGTAAAACAAGAAAAGTTGTTTATGAGTTGAACAAATAGAGCATGCATTCTGAGCCAGATATAATATGATTATTTTATATCATGTATCTCGGCTCGTTCCCTTTAAGGTCTACCAGAGCTTTCCTTTGGCAACAACTCGCCGCTCCCAAGGTTTCCAGCAAGCCCGGTCAATACTGTTTCAACTCAGCCGGGATTAAGCGTTTCGCTTTGCAATCCACCTTTCTTTGAGAATCTCTTTTAAATCTTGCCACCTGCATCACAGGAGACTTCTCATTGTTTCTCTGCCCGCTGTAACACTCCTGTCCCATTTATCAACCCCTAAACTCATTCTTTTTTTTTGCATCTATTAAAAACTTTGATGGTTATAAAAGTGCAAGGTACCAAAAAAAACTCAATTTACCAAACGAATATCTTGCAACCTTAAAAAGTACACGGGAAAAAATAAAATCTCTTTTCGAATCGAATCTTCAGCTTGATTTTCGTTTTATGTAAAGTGCAATGAGGATACGTCGTCAAGATGAAAATAATTGCAAGGGGGGAGACAAAAAAAGCTGGGATGCACGATGAACGTGAAAACATTTGGGTGATATTGCGATGCCACGTAACCGGTAAGTTTGCTTCGTCATAAAAATTCATTCGTAGAAAACGTGTCAACATTCGTTTGTCGCATGCAAAAACATCGCTGATGAATATCATTTCGATTGCAGCAACGAAATGCGAGACACGACAAATATTTGAGCGCAAAAATTATTCCCCGCTCTAATTTATTGATTCTGAAACACTTGTTTTTATTTGTTCTTTTAATTTTCATTTTTGTTTGGTTGTTTGTATTGGCGGATTTTGTTTTAATTCAATTAGGTATACTGAAGATAAACAGAAAAAAAAAATTTCTGCAGGATTTCTAGTAGAGGAAGGATCTTACACTGGTGCTCGGCTAGAGCCCTTGCAAGGTAAGGGTACTAGACTCAAAAAGCTTGTTGTAATCATCGAAGCTCAAGAGGGCTCGTCACTTTATTGTCTTTGTTACGATTGCGAATAAGTTAATTAGCGATTCGGCGATTTAATTAATTCTCGATTGAGTGTCGGTATTCCGGCATAATATCGAATCTTCGGTTGGATATGAATAATGCAATAAAATTTCACACCGAGAGTAAAATGAACGAAAAAAAAGTTGTGCTAAAATTCTTATGTAAACTTGCATCGTGCCTGACTTTTGGAATTGAACTTGTAATGTTCTTTTTTGATATAAAAAAAAAAACTGGAAACATGTTTTCGTTCTGTTGATGCAACGAGTAAGTTTTATTCAATTTGTCGAAATAACATTTACAATGTACCGAATGAAAGATAAATTAAGTTATAAATGTATAGTCCCGATGTTTTCAGATTGATTGAAAAATTCGATTGTTTGCTAGAAACTCCGCCTGTGTCTGAATTCCCCAAGAGTTGCGCAGTTCCGCTCAAAATGTTTACGACTTTCTATTTGTGAATTTTTCTACTTTCGATCTTCTTTATTTTATACCATTTCTTTTTCTTATTTGCGTCTAATTTATAAGAGTTGTCTTCTCTAAATGGAATCGGAAAAGTGAAAATGTTTCTATTAAAATTGCAAAACTCATTTTCTTACTTTTTTAGTTCGACACTAAATATCTTTCTTTTTTTTAACATTGTGATTTATTACCGATTAAGATTAGAATGTTTAACTAGTTTGAACTACGTCGAAAAAGATTTCCGAACAAAAAAAAAAGTTCGTATAAATCTTACAGACACGTTGTATCCAATTAAACTGCAGTAAAAATATTGGAATAAACCATTTGAAATAAATTCTTTTAATTTTGCAACTGATTAAAAACATATTTCTGTAATGTTTAATTTCAAAATAAAGGTTATTTATATAATTTATCTATATTTCAAGTGTGTAAAATTGTTTCCTAGAGCACCAAATTTGTTTGATCTAGAAAATATAACAAATTCAATCCAATTTTGTTGAGTTTCATCAACAGATATCTAAAATATGAAATTTTTTCTGATGTTATATTTTATAAATTGCGAGATCGATCCTTAGTGATAACAATTTTTTTTTTTTTTGAATTTTCAACATTTTATTTAACAAATGCAGTTTTTTTGATTTAACAAAAAATTGTTTGTAAGTAACCAAGTTCGCATAAATCTTACACACATGTTGTATCCAATTAAACTGCATTAAAAATATTGCAATAAACCATTTGAAATAAATTCTTTTAATTTTGCAACTTTTTATAAACATATTTCTGTAATGTTTAATTTCAAAATAAAGGTTATTTATATAATTTAGAACAAATTTTATAAAAGGGAGAGTTAGCAGAGTAGCGAAAAAGTAAGAGAATTTACATTGATCCGATCAGTTTATCAATAGAAGCCAAGTATTCGGAAAGTCAATCCAAAGTCTACAAAATGTTTCGAGGATTGAATTCGGTATCGAATCAGCGCGGAAATCGTCAACGTTTGCAAAAACTTTTGCCAGAGCGAAGGAAGCGGTTTGCGTGAACTCGTATACATGTCGCAGCGAACTTCATCGTCCGCGCGTAATCTTCTTAGTTAAAGCTCGAGCGAGCCGATACGATTGGCCGATACAGCGGACGCAAAACGTCGCAGAATTGTAACGTCTGCCGACGTTTCATTTACAAATTTTTTAAAATTCCCTTTTTCAACATTAAACGTGCTCTTTATAAGCTTTATGAGAAGGCACATTTATTTTTCTTTTCATCCAAGATCCTTTGGTATTCTTAGCTAGCTGGCAAATTGGCGTTCTGCGTCAAATTTCGAGTCATCCAAATCCCGTAATGCAATCCACCTGATCGGGTATACAAAAACTCGCGATCGAGAATATAAATTATTCGACGGAATATCTGAATCGCAATGAGCCAAGGAGTCTGCGAGCAGCGTTTCTTATGCAAATAATTCGTCGGAGCAGATGGCACGATCAAACGGAATGAGTAAATGTGTTCTTTTTTCAACTAGCAATTAACCGGATTTGAGAAAACGTATAGTATAATGAACTTTTCATTGTACCCAGAAACTAATTGCTTTTAACAAACCAGTACAGACTTTTCTTATCTAATGAGCTTCCTGACTGCGACGTTCTTTTCTTTTAAATTTAGGTCTTTAGGTTTCAAATGTTTTTTTTCTCTTCTTTCCTCAAGTCGATTCAAACATGTCAATTTTCAACTGGTGGAGATGAAAATTTCAAAGATTGCAATTACCAAGTGACAAACAAAGTTAGCAAACATTGGAGTTGTTTTCTCTTTTCTTTCTTTTTTTTTTTTTTTTTTTTTTTTTTTTTTTTTTTTTTTTTTTTTTTTTTTTTTTTTTTTTTTTTTTTTTTTTTTTTTTTTTTTTTTTTCTTAGCGTGGCAGTGCGCATACCAAGTTCAACTTAAACTGCCAAACTTTCCAGTTAGCACAGTTGGATTTATTTCTCTGCTCGGCCAACGGGTAGAATGCGATATTTTTTTTCTAACACGTGAAAGTGAGAAAAGTCATTCCTCCAGGTTCCCATGGCAACATGAGGAATGTAGGAATGAACTTTTCTCTACTCCCCCACCAGTTAGGAAAACATAATTTGATCGGCCAAATTGGAACGAATTGAATTTGGGTTGCTGAATATTGCGCCCCTTGGATCAGCGTGCTAAATTTCGGGACTGATTTCATTTAATGAAACTAAATCGCGTGTAATTTAATATGTGTGTCAAATTGAGTTATAATATTGTTCCGGATAGAGGCTCATGAAAATGAGTGCTGATACTTGATGCAACGACGGTGGATCAACTTGGTTTAAGTTTTCGTGCATTGCACGAAACGAACGAAATCGTTCATTAAATATCGCGCACACTCCGTTGCATTTATTTCCTCAAAGAAACGTGTCGCGCATGGTAATGAATAACGATGGCCATGCATCGCAAGGCACACGCTCGTACGTGACATACGGATTCAAAACATCTCGTTTTACAGGCACGCCTGTACACTACAGACCGCTGCCGAGTCGCGCTTCTCTCAGATAAAAATAAGGCAACGTCAAAAGTCTGGCGTCTTACTGCACGAGAGACGTCGATGCAAAGCACAGCAAAAAGTTTTCCACGCAAAACATTTTATACGCTTTTGAAATTAAAACTGGTAAATGTTTGAGGAAATTGCTCAAACAATTTTTTTTTTATTTAATGTATATATGTTTCTTAATTGGTGAAGAATGAAGAAAAAAAAAATCTATATTGGGCCTGAACTTTTTCAACTATGAATGAAAGAAAAAAAGAAAAATCTGTATAACCATGTTACGTCGTCAAATATTTAAACAGAGCGAAAATTGTATCAGACAGGATTTAGTATTCTCTTTAGCGAGCGCCGGTACAAAGATGCCGGAAGTAGCAAGTCATTTAACTTTGATGTTGTTTTGTTAGCGTGGAAATGTGACATCCGAGCTATGCAACTTGGAACAAAAAAATTTCAACGTGGTATAACAACACTTCTGAGTGCACATAAAGATCGTGAACTATAGCTACTGACAGAGATATCATGAAGACTCTCTAGGCCGGGACACAATTCGCCCACTTGAAGAGCAAAGTGGCGGCAAACTCGAGCAAAATGGATACGCAACAAAGAAATGGAGAAAATCGGAATACCTCAGAGGATGAATTAGTTGGACGTGATTTATAATGTGAAATTTATCGCAGTTTTTTCACCGCCGCTGAGTTCCACTTTGCTGAGTTTAAATCTCTAACACCATTTGTTCATAAGTGATTTTGTTTGTTTGTTTTTTTTTTTTTTTTTTTTTTTTTTTTTTTTTTTTTTTTTTTTTTTTTTTTTTTTTTTTTTTTTTTTTTTTTTTTTTTTTTTGAAATGAAGAAGAAATTATTGTAAACATTTTTCGTTAAATTATAAATTACTTTCTTTCGATTATCAATTGTGAGAATAGAGTTATTACAGTTGATCTTGAGGTTTTATTCTATGAACAAGTCGAGAAACCAAGTAGAAAAAGAAGGTCAAAAAATGGCTGTCGAAACTTTTTGCCCGAGCGGGAAACGGTATTTTCATGATTTAGCAAACAGTCGGACGAATGGTACGTCACTTCGCTGGTCTTCGACGTTCCCCGCGGAGTGGTTTTCTGCATCTAAAGGAGCCCAACGTAAATTCCAACTTTTATTCGCCTTTCCAAACTACTTTCGCATTCCTCGGCAATAATTATCACTTATTGCTGCCGCAATTACAACGGATTATATAACTTATTCATAAATCGTCCTTTTCATTACGCTCGTTTCGCCATTATTTGCTTTAAGCAGATTAATTAATGAATTCAAGATTCCTGATTTTATTAACCCAAGCTTGTTTTTCTCTCGAATCTTCAACTGACCTGTTTTCGTGAACAAGAAAAAATGACCTGAAACTGCTAACGAATTATCATCTACCAACTACAAAAAACCTCAAAATTGTTTAACTTTGTGTCATCGTTTTGCACGGCGTTTCGAAAATTGTCGCGCGATTACAATTCTCGGAGGGAATTGTTGCGTTTGGAGAACAGTTTCGCGCGTCCGTTACAACTTTTAACTCACCTTTGAGTGGGTGTGGAAAGAAAAATAGAAAAAAGATAAGTGACACGAGTCGAAAGCGGGGCTTTTGTTTTATCCAACTCGAAGCAATTATTGTGGCGCCTTGCGACGAAAGATAAACTCCTCGCTACTCGAAAAGTAATTTCACTCGAATGTGTAATAAAAGAGTGTAGAAACGTGTAATGCCGTTTGACTGCGTCATTTAAATCCAAACAACGCATGAAATTGAAGCCGGTACAACGTTCTCGTTTTAAATTAAACTTTTTTTTTTTTTTTTTTTTTTTTTTTATCACCAAGTGGAAAATTGAGACGAAACGTTGAACGAGCCGATAATAAATTTTTATGGCTATATTATTATCAGTTTTTCTTTTTGTATCAGTACCTAAATTTTTGGATCAATCGATTCCTGCTGTTTGAATAAATGGAAATTGATTAAAATTTTTTTCCGTTTGTTATCCACTATATAATCAGTGGATCAAAACTGTAGTAACAAGATTGGATCAAACTCTGGATTAAAACGAAACGAAATATATATAAAAAAGGGGGTCTTCAATTTAAATGAAAGAAACTATAGTTCGTTTTTATTTTTTTGATTTCAGTGGTATTTAAGAGTAGACGCATATTGGCATACGGGACATTTCACACGGCACTTTCACTCTCCGGTTTCGTCAAAATAGTGGAACTCTTTTATTAAAAAAAAATGTCGAGCTAGACCAGGGCGTTGGAAAGGTGCCGGAGGCAGCAGGCTCGTGTATGCGGAATTCGCAAAACATCACGGAAATGCACTCCATTAATCTTGGAGTAACAAACGCTCGACAAAGGCGTCGCTCGTCGGATGAACCGACCCTTAAATTCGCAAGGAAAAAAAAACACCTCGCGTGTTGGACGAGCCACATTGATCCGCGCCTCTGTTACTCTTTATCTTCATTTTTGATTACACGTGTAAGAACTCGGGGGTAATAAGTTACCAATTTACAAAATATAAAATTTACGGAGCATGCATTGACGCTCGCGTTATACGCCATGTGCTGAAGGTACACCGAGCATAAAAGACCAAGTTGTTGTGCGTTTTACGTAATATAAAATATAAAAAAAAAAAAACGGATTGATAACAAATGGGAACGAGAAAAAAAAATGAATAAATAGTGAATTCGCATCTCTACTTTTAAATTGGCTCGCTATGCCTCCTATTCAAATCAGAAAAGTGCTCAAAGAATTTGCAAAAAAAAGGTCAAGAGTTTCGCGATGATCGACAAAGGATAGATTGTTTTGCAATATAAATTATTGAACATGAGCTTCGTCTCTGTGTTGTTGTTTTTTTTATTTTGATATTGGAGCGCTTTTCCATCCGAGATTTACATGCTGACAGCAGTTGAACTCAAAGTAAAGAGTCTCATCAAACAATGACATTTACATACATAAAATTTTCGAGGATGCCGGAGATTTGGGCTGCGTCTCGAGCTCCCCCGCGTGCAAACATCGCGCGAGCTAACAAGATCAACGAATTAATCTTATAATGCCTTGAGAATTCTGGAATGCATTATTTTGCTGTGCGAGATTCAATTACGACGTAGCTAATTTATGGCCCTAATGAACATTTGCAATTTGATACAATAATTAGCATCAAATTATGTTAATCATTCTTATCGCGGAATCCACGTTTCGGTTAATTATGTATGGACAAAAGTTTAATTCAAATTTAATTTCGTTACTTGCAATCGATTTGGTAAACAGAGAATTGCTATCATCTTTTTGTCACGTTTTTTGTTTTCTATTAATAATTTTATCATTTTTTCGTGACATTTTACAGCCTAATGATTAATTTGGACGTCTGTTAATTATGAAAATCGAAATGTGAAAAATACTGCAAAGAGACTTTCCTCGTTTACGTCATGAATTGTGTTTAGAAACCGACTTGTGCAGGAGTCGCGATTTTTTTTTTTTTTTTTTTTTCCGATTCAGCAGTCGGCCAATTATTCTTGGCTTTCCCTTTTGTTACTCAAATTTTTTTTTTTCTTCGGCAAAAGAGCGTACGAATGAGATGAAAAAGTCCTTCTTGCAATTTTTACGGCTGCTCATAAAGACGCGAATTGTTCGGTGATCGATAGCACCTCGTTTCCTTCGAGGAGTTTTCTCATCAAATAATAGAAACGAACTTGTATAGAGGCATGCCACTTATTTTTTTCTCAACACTTCAACGCGACATCAAGTAACAAAGACGAAGAATGTTCTTCACAATAGAAATTATTCCCTCTCAAAGAAAACAGACCTTAACGAGGTTACACTTTATTATTGAAATAACTCGAAAAATCGATATCGTCCGCCAACTAATACCTCAGCAATTCACCGTCCGAGTTTTTGTATCATCAATTTCAGTTGCTCGGACACGGCAATTACTGTTTCCGTAACTGTTCTTCGCCGACTGCAACTACGATTTGGGTAACCATAATTCCACCGACGATTGTTCGCGTTGAGAAACTGAGCGAAATAAAAACCGGGCCATTCAATCTCTTGGGACAAAAACTTTTTGATAACTCAGCGAAAGAGGTAATTCGACAATAGCGGGATGGACCGTCCTATAAACGGATCCAAGTTAGAAAACCACACATGCCTAAGAAAGAAAAGGAAACTATACATTGCTTCATAAACAACAAATACGTGTGGTCCCAAAAATACTTCAATACTTTACGTTTAACATACAATATGATTTCCCTCACGGAAGAAAATATATTTAAAAATATACACAAAAATATATGTCAGATATATAAAATATATTTTCGGCAAAAAGTTATATATGCGATATATATTTGTTATCTATTTTTGGAATACAATTGTAGGAATATTTTTGAAAATATATGTAAAAATGTATGTTAACATATATTTGAAATTTAAAAAATATATACTTAAAATATACTTAAAATATATTTGAAATATAAAAAATATTCTTAAAATATATTCTAAATATAAAAACTATACTTAAAATATATTCTAAATATAAAAAATATATTTAAAATATATTTTTATTTTTATATATTATTTATTTTAAAAATATATTTAAAATATATTTTTACATATATTTAAAGCGAAAAAAAGTTATATATATATTCGCAAACATTTTCCTGTGGGTTAATATGGTTCCATTTACGAAATGCCACAACTATAAATAAATGATGCAATTTCTTATTTTATGGATGATTTATGAAATTCATATGATATTATATATCATATAAATATGGTACATAAATGGAGTCGCATAAATTCGTTAAGAGTAGATTGGCAGTGTCGAAAATAAATGTATATACAGGACTAAAAGACGTTGATAAGGAACGGCGTGTTGACGTCGCGAATTATAAATTGGTTCATTGAGCGAGCAAAGGTTCTTGGATGGCGAACGGTTACTGGAACGTGTGACGCAAATTGTCTGCCTCGTATCCGACACCTCGTGCAGTCACTGACACTTTGCTAATGCAATCATAGGCGGAATCATAAACCACTCGGGAAGCTGTGTAGTATTGCGCGGCCACTAAGCTCACAGCGTTTATGCAGACCAGAATGGGACGACCTGGGACAACTTGGCTCCGCAACCAGCTATTGATCTGCCGTCGAGTACATTTGTCATACGGAAGAATAAACTTGTTCGTCTTTTTCCGTCCCCTCTCCCGATTTCCTGCGCCTCTGCGCAACTTCTCCCGAGTCACGGCCTCCCTTCGTTTCCACGGTTAGCAGAATTTTTGACTACGAGATTTTGTGACATGCGAAAAAATTGTCCACAATGATATCCTCCCACTATTCATGCGACGTACAGCTCGAGGAAGTGTTCCATCCTCACGTACATACACTAACAGAGGGAGGATCCCATGCCAATCTTGAAAAGGATCACATTTATTTACATGCTTATTTTACTTTTTCTTTCTGATCTCGTATAATTTTACATCAAACGAAAACTTAGTTTTGTTATTATCAAGTGATTTTTATTGTTGCACAATTTTAGATGACGAACAAATATTTATTAATGACAATAATAATTGATTTGACACAAAGCTTGCTAATAAATGATAACTTTGGTTTTTAAATGTATTAAAATTGGATACAAAATTAAAATTGTTCAGAAAATGCAAAATCAAGTGAGATGTGCAAGAGCGGACTTTATCGATTTTATAACGAGATACCTGTTATTTGCTGAAATTACAAAGCTTTTTCATATTTGAATAAATTTATTAAAAGGTAATAAAATGATAAAAATAACTGAAAACAATGATATATTGTTTCACATTGTGCGATGGTTATCATTCGTTAAAACAACCAGCACGTATATAAAATTCATGTATGAATAACTTTATTTGAACAGGTTTTTTTTTTTTTATAAAAACTGCTGACCTTTTTACCATTTTAGGCCTTGCAAGGCGTGAAACTGAATTTTGATAATCTTTCATTAGCATGTGTAATTTCTATTTTGGAGATCTTTTTGGGTCACTCGATTTAATCCGAAAGTAAACTTTGCAAACCGTAAGTGGCCTTAAAAACGTGTTTATTGCACCGACAGTGGCAACCGCTCTTAGTCATCATCGTTGAAATAGCAACTTGCGGGTCAACATAAAATACTGTCACTCTCACGAAAAAAGATTCCGAGACTTCGCGTCCCGGAAAACTTGTTTATCCCGTTTCGGCCTTGTTTTTGTCGGATTTCCGATCGCGATATACTTTTTGACACCGCTTAATGTATTGAAGTTGAACTCCGGGCGATATTTTTGGCTCACTTATGTCGACTTGAATATATTTTTGAAAACAACTTTTTGCGCCATCTTTTGCGTTGGTATTTTAAATTTAAATGCAAAAATGCTTCAATTATAAAAACTCCGAACATAATATTCTTAAATAATAATAATTATAATAACGATAGTTAATAAGCTACAAAATTGACTAGTCATTTTGCCAACAGCGCATTGTAATTTACAACTAAATAAGAACTTGAGTGACGATAAATAAAAGAGGAAGTTTCCTAAGCCAAGATCTTCGCGTTACGTCAAACACGCAATTCCCTGAACTTCGATTACCGTCAATTCACATCGAAAATTGATTCTCCGTGGAAATGCATAACTTATTTGCTAAGAAACTTGATTCTTCCCAGGGGAAGGGGGGGAATGCATGGATAAGCAAAATGAAATTAATAGATATTACATTTCATAACGAGACAACATTTTCGGCACTTGGAATATTTATGAGAGATTGCGAACTTTGATGAACAATGGAATGTTTTTGCAAAAAATTCCTCGACAAATTTTATGGCTCGCAACAACAACCGCCCAAAGCGTAACCGGTAACCTGACATGATCAGTGACAAGAGTTAAGTAATTAGGGCGGATGTTAAAATTCTAATATGATTAATAATCCCGCAGCGTGGAGTTTCAAACTGAATGTTGAGCTTGAATTATGATTAACGTAATGATGTTTTCTCAGTTCATGTTTGACCGAGTAACGAGGATCTTTCGAAATCATTTAGACAATTCCGTAATTTGAAATATTCGTTGGAATAATGCTACGCAAGAAGCGGAGTCTCACGTCGAAAATTCACTGCTTAACATCTCAATTCAGCTGTGTTCGCCAACTTTTCTCATTATAAGACGAGATTGCGTCATTGATAATAGATAATAACATTTACGTCACAGTTATGACACGTGACTTCATGTAGCATGGATAATCATATCAAGTATAATAATTTATTGAAAAACAAATTAATAGCACTCCTAAAAAAGTAGCTCTGAAGAACCAAAAAAAAAAAAAAAAATAGCGTAAAAACATTCTTGGTTAATTCAATTTAATTGCATAATCCCAAATGAATTTTCCTCCATACATAAACGAAATTATTGTAATTTTTTTGAATGAAAAATGATTAAAATTCTTGTCGAAGCATTTTTTTCCTCGTTAAAAATTATTATGTTATTCAATTATGCTGAATTGGCTTACCATCTGAGAATTCATGAGAAACAGTTATGTAATTTCTGATCTCCTGACGAGGTTTATAAAATAAAGAATATCTCAAGAATTAAAAAAAAAAAACAGCGGATGAAAAACCGAATGGAATAATTAATCCGAAGGTATAAAAACAAAACATTTATAACAATAATTATTTCAACAGTTCAAAAGTAATGAAATGAGATGAAGTAAATCTTTAGCACTCTGATGAAATGGTCAAAAAACATATTTAAACATTCAGGCATAATAATTAAAGTAATAGAACGGAATAAAAATAGAAGTTGAATTATATCCTTCATTTTACAGATGAAAATTCAAGTTCATTTTAAAAGACCGAATTCTCACTTCAAATTCCGCATGAACACTTTTTTTAATTCAACCTTTTAATCCTATTTGAATATTTTTCTTTCAAGTGGGGGATGAATCATCCCCTATTTATGTGTCATTTAATTTTTTTATATAGGACCTCCCTTTGAAATCACGAGCAATTGTTTTTGAAAAAAAAAAATAATAATAATAAATTGATAATTTTGTCTCTTGTTGGTTGATATGTTATTTTGTTTAATTTTCCAATTGAAATTCAAGCTTTGAGAAAATAGCTCCTGCACTAACTGTATCGAATGTGTCGGAATCTTCTGATGGCGAGCTCTATATCTATTTGGAGACCTCACTTGTACTTGGGCCACCAATCTGAAACGCGTCTTCGCACAATGGTCTGGAAATTGTAATCCCCATAGATCGTTCAGTTTGGGAGCATTTGCAATCTTTTGATAGTATCAAGTCAGAATGATCCACCTTGAAGAACGGAAAAATAGCAAAAGATTCGAACCGTGAAGACTGAAAAATGAAAGGAAACAAAATTTCTCGAGATTTTACTAAAAAACATTATTCAAAATTCGTTTGATTCATATGCAAAAAAAATGTTTACTGATCAAAATGATTTTAAGTATAAAAAAAAAAAAAAATTAACAAGCTTAGACAATTTTATTTTCAACGCCATGAATTGTTAGACGTGCAACAAAAAGATGAAAATAAAACATCATTAAACACCACCCGGATATCATTTTACGAGCGCGGGATGCGTTGATCTTTAGAGTGGATGAATGTCGTCGAATTTGGTTGCGTCGAATATCGCTAAAGCAGCCGTGAAAAGTGATTTGCACGTGAATCTCAACTCTGAATTGAAATTTTTATAATACCGAGCTAGACGGTTGGAACGGGGTGAATCCGGTCTCATGATAATAATTCAGACTGCGAGTGCTGTCGTTCATCAAGCTGGAAATATTATTCAACAATTTATGTTATCGTACCAACCAATACCTTCTTATATACTCAGCCCTTGTGATCGCAAAAGCGAGCAGATCTCAGAGCGTTGATAATTATTTATTAACGAATCTTCATGGCAAGAATTTTTTTTTTTTTGTTTTTCATTTTTCTTCCTTCTCGATCGCTGGGTCAGAAAAAACATCCATTTTGTACAAACAAGTGCCTTTTAATATATAGATGGAATATGTAAAAAATTTATGTACGATTTGAAATACGACTCCATAAATTATTTTATATGTCATGTTTAAAGAAGACCTTATTCAAATAATAATAAAAAATTATTTTTATTCATTTTTTTTTTTTTTTGGCACAGATCATTTTGACAAAAGAATTTAGCTCGAGCCGCAAAAACTCGAGCACCATTTGGGCGTCTCAAGAATCCTCACCCCCAAATACTATGAAGTTAAATGTTCAAATGATTCCGTTGCATCACACTGGAACACGGCATGAAATTGAAAAAGAAAATCATAAAGATAAGAGCATCAGACTTTTAGCCCTTATTCTCTGGGCAGAGCGACGAACGCCGGAGGCGGTTTTTCTAATTTTCAGTTTCGCTCCGGTGAAGACAGAAAGGTCCGAGCAGGACTGTGCAGAGAAAAGAGTCGAAGTCGGAGGCCTTTGCTTTGCAACTTTAACGAGACACAGACGTCTAATGGTGATGCAATTTTAAGATGCGCCCTAACATGTTCCGCTTGTTGTTGCAATGAAATGTGTTGCGTGCAATTCTCAGATGCACCTGCGTCCTCAAGAATAACAATCTCTAAAGACTCTCAAGCGATATTCAGATTTTTAGTCTGGTTACATTGTTGCCTCTCACATACATTCAAAGTACAACAATTTCAATCGTACACAAAACTTCAATTCCTATGACAATTTTTTTTTTTTAAACATTCTCATCTTTCTAACAAACTTTTTATCTTTATAATTGCTTTTTTTATTGCATTTTTTGTTGACTATTACGTTTGGTCATTACACGACTAATATTTTTTGAAACATTTTTATTCATTTTTTTTTCCAGTGTACTTGTTTTTTATCTTTAATTATTTTTTATGTTCGACTTTTTTGTTACAACATTTTTCAGTATGAAATATGGATTTTATCGAGGAGATTCTTCTAAACTAAATAACGATCTTAAGTAACATTATTTCTATTAAGATAAAATCGCTCGAGATTCTCTAGTACCTGACATTTTGCCAAGACGTTGTCAATGTTCAGATAGCGGTCTCGAGAATAATTTTGTAAAAGGATAATAATTTTGAGACGAAATTGAAATCTTGAAAATTGAAGATGTTTTTCAACAAAAATGTCTCCCCCTCCCCCCCCCCTCCCCCTGTCTTCGCCCAGAGTTTCATGAACAATTCAAGTAAAAAGAATTCAACTTTTGAAGTCGTTTTGATTTTATTTGTTGTCAAAACGTTGGGATTCGTTTACGTTTCTCAAGTGATTTGACATTTGAATAGCAAGCTATGGAATTATTAATTTTCAAATTTGCTGAGGCGAAATTAAGTTTCGCGAACGAAGTTAGTCTTTAGTTTAGCCTTTGAAATGTTATTGCTAGGGATCTAAAGTCCAAAATAACGCCGCACCTTGGCTGCACAATTCCCATGGATTAATCCATTTCGTTCGCAATAAGCAGTGAATTGAATTTTCACTGGCTTGCTCGTCCGTAGCTCAACCTACGAATTGCCTCGGAAAAGACGGGCTCATTGCGTTTCAAGAAATCTAAGATAATCGTTAGCTGGATTATACTTTCAAATACACAGGAATAGAAGTCGCAGGACTTTTCAGCGGTTCCATTAGTCAAGTTTTAACCCGATTCCCGATTATGCTTTTTGATGTCAAAGCGATACTATTACACAGTTCCATGTTTAAAGGGAGTAGTACTTGACACGTGATGCATTGAAACATGATTTATAATCTCCAACTTGTTAATTACTTTTTTCGCAAAAATGGGTTGAGATCAAATTATTTAATTTTAATTCATAAAAATGAACGAACTAAAAAGTGAAAAAAAAAAAGCACTATTTTATGTTAATTTTATATTAATGTCAAGACATTTTGAAAGTTTGTGAAATTTGAGTGAATGTTAGCCAGTTATATCGAAGCATTTACGAGATTTACTTTGATAAATGAAAGAGAATTTCGAATGTTGAAATCATTTTGAAAAATTCAAATAAATAAAACATGAATTTCATTAATGTTGAAATTCAGATTACAAAATTCAAAATTTAATGTTTCCCTCTAGTCTTGTTGAAACGAGTTCAAAAAAGACAAAGAATTTAAAAAAGCAATTAATTAGCATTGACTTTTCAAAACTGTCTGAGAATAATATTTTTCGTAAAATAAAAGAATCGCCGAGGAGTCTATTTATTTGCCTCCCTTGAGAATTGCCTGCATTATTTTCTTATCCACGACGATGAAAAGTGCCGTAACAAAAGTCCCGTGATAAAAGTGCTGAATGAGAAAATGTATGTTTCCAGAACTCAAACGCGGGCGACAATATTTACCAGTCGATTGAAATTAAACAATCGGTCATTTTCGTCGATTTTTTTTTCACACGGGTTGTTTTTATTTTTCCTGACAATTATGCTTTGTTCGCCTTAATAATTAAAGCACGTTGATTTAAAATGGTTTATTGGGATTTTGGACTGGTTTGCTTGATTGCGCTCGACAAACAACAGTCGAAAGAATAGAAAAATTAAAAAAAAATGCTAACGCGTACGAATTGCATGAAATTGAATTGGAACGATTTTGTTAGTTATTTGGGTGCAATCTTATAATGCGAATTTAATAATGAGAAGGACTGCAGTGAGTTAATCAGCATGCCAAATTATCACAATAAACAAAAAATACAAACTGAACAAAAATGAAACAGGACAATTCGTTTTCCATTTTTTTAGTTTTCGATTATGATCAATGTAAATCATCCCGACTGTTGTTTTTTCGTTACAAAACTAACAAGTTCGATTAAACTCATTAAACTATAAGAAACTTTCACTGAAGTATTAAAACGAAAGATTATATGAACTGGCTCCTAGAGTGATTAACCATTATTATTTATCGACAAGGCAATGATCTTGCTATTAAGAAAAAAATCATTGGAAAAACCCTGGATATCATAATATGACATCTTTAGAATGTCTTATAAATTTTTTTTTAATATTCCTCGGCTTATTAAAATATGAAAAACTCACGATTATTTGGAGAAACTCTACGGCCACTCACCTATAACAAACATCAAAAATATTAATACATTTCAATTCTGTAATGATGAAATAATAATTATTTGTCGGATCAAATTCAATTTATACTACTGAAAAATCGTATGTGACAAGTTGTATCACTGTTTAACATCTGACAGTGCATTTTGTGATATAACAATTACATTAAAACCCAACATCGGATTTCGAGCGCAAATAATAAATACTGGAAATAATTGTTTAATTATATCCGACAACTCGTTGAAAGACTAGCAATCTGCATCTTGAGCTTTGACTTGCCAGTTGGTGTCTTTTTCTGGCTGAGATCTTTTTTACTTTTAACGTCTCTAATTGGAACGACAAGTTAAATTAAGTGGCCATAAAACACTTACAGAATTGCACAAAAGATTTGTTTATGTTTGCCCTTCTTTTGTTCATTCTAGTTTTGAAACACAAATGTTCAATCAAAATAAAAGATCTTTAAGAAGTCAGGCATTTAAGCATCAAACTTTTGTAACACGAAAATCCAATTTAAAATAAGTCTAGATATAAATGAAACTTCAACATTTTTGTTTTTATCAAAATTTTTAAGAGTCTTACAGTTTTTCAGACACTTTTGCCAATTTAAAAAAAAAAAAAAACTATTTAACTTATTTTAATGGACATTTTTTAAAGTGCAGATTATACAAATTCTAAATACAACTTGAATGATAAATTCTCTCCCAATACGTCTCACAGCTATTTAGCATGCCATCAAGCGTTCCTGGATGTGAAAGGTTAATTAATCATTTATTCGACTTAATTATAGTCGATCCTCCTTGATTAATATGACCATACAAATATAAATCTAATATCCAATCAACTCCACCGTACTTGAACTCATATCGCGATCTTCTCTCAAAAACAAGTCTCATGCAAATTAGTCTGACTTCTTTTCCAGCAGAAAAATTCAAGGAAATAATTCAAGATAAAATACATTTTCTCATTCACATTTCGCATCAAAACGCTGTATAAAAGTCTCATCTATATCAGCCGATAAAATATCACATCGTCAATATAACACGTTTTACAATATCGCATTTTAATTTCTAAGTATCTCGCGAATTCGAAATACAATGCGGCCGAAAAATAAATAATAAACATCGATTCAAGCTTGATCCTAGATTCAATCAAAAATAATTAATTCATGTTCAATGTTCAGTTTTATGATATTATGTCGTGTGATATATTGACATGTGATACTTAAAATGTGCAAAAGCGGTTGTCACATATAAAAATATATGCAAAAGTATAACTGTACATATACACCATATATGAAGCCATATATGGAACTATTTAAAGCTTTACATTGGGAAGTATCTGAATTCAAATATGAAGTCATATATGATACCGTATACTGAAAGCATACGTGATACATCTGAAGCCATAGATGTATAAAATGACGTATGGAATCGTTGAGTTGAGGGAAAGTTCGTTTTTGATGGTAGGTGATGAGGAAAACAAAGCCTGGCCCAATGAGATAGCCTTGAAGCAAGTAAGCGCACCGAGAGTGCGAAAATTGGGAAAAACAGCCGCACGAGCGGAAATCAATACTGCAAACTACTATCTGTAGTTGTACTTGAGCGGAAATCGTTTCGCCTAGCTTTACTTTGCCACGACAGCTAATCGTCTGTTGCTATGCTGACGATTCTCAGCGCTGATAAAGTGATAACAATGGACTTTGTATTGATGGTCAGCGATGCAGTTATCTGTTTCGTTTCGCTAGACTTATCGTGACAAATTGGCTCGACTGCAAACTTACGACAGAAATCGATGCTAATGGTGAGAACAATTGCCAAACTTCGCATTGATGAATCGATCTATTTCTACAGGACAAGAGATGGTTTACAAACTTTTTTCCTTTTTTTTTTTTTTTTTTTTTTTTTACTCGAGAGCAATTTACAACTTTTTTCAACTTTCTAAATCGTTCTGCAATTATGATTGATATACCGCTTTCATTACAATCATTCATTTATTCGAAAAGAAAAAGTATATGAAAGAAATTGAATTGAAAGGGATAAATCACTAAAAATCAGCCAACAATTGAATTTTGAACAAAAATATCGACGCAAAAAATTTTAGTCAATTTTGATAACTCTAAAAATTGTACAAGTGCTTTTTCAATAGAGTGTGCTTTGAACAACGATTCTCAAGGAAGGTTATATTTATAATTGTCAAAATAGGTCATCAATTAATCGAGTACAATGTTGAAATTTTGGCCCAGCTGTTGCAGTATTTGTAGTTTAGCTGCTGCTCTGTAACGGCTGATCGGTTTTTCGTTATTCAGTCCGACAGAAAATGAGGTTCAACTGCATTTGAATACTCTAAAATAGTTTCTCTAGCGGTTTCCAAAGTTATGGAAAATTTTATTGCAACGTTTTATTTTGAATAATAAATCAATAACTCTTCCATTAAATGATGAACATTCAAAATTGAAAATGTATTATCATTTTCATTATAATGAATAATATGAAATTAATTGTTTCGAAATGTATTTCTATGGGCCCCAAAATTGTGGTTTCAACTCACGGATGAACAACGATAGAAATTATGACTCGACACACGTAGTTTAGTCGACGTTGTTTCGAAAGTGCAGATGATGGTAACGCAACTGTAATCGAGGAACAAACTTTCGATCGGTAATTGAAATAATTTGACACAGAAATTTGTGTTGCAAAGATGTACCAGCAGCGGTGGAAGAACAAGCAATCTCACTGTATTAAATTTATTGCGAACCTATGAACAACACATCTCAAGCTCAACGTTTCAAAATTTCTGTAACAAAAGCTGATTAAAGATGGCTTTTTCATGACAGCTCGAAAATGATCATTTTTATTTAAAATAATTCCTTGACCGAACATTGTACATCACGAAATTTCATTTTCACAGCCGATAAGCAGTGGACACAAAAATAACTTTTTGTTATTAAAAAATTTAATTAAATTCTTAGGATGGAGATGCAATTTATGTTTTTTAAACCAACCTTCCATTGATTCTACAAATTAAATGCTTTTTTATACGTTTATTTGCTGAGCAAATTAAATGCTGTGTCAAAGACAAAAGAAACAAAGCAAAAAATGAACATTTACTAATTATTTTCTACACTGTGGAACTTGTATTGTAAAATTTAAAAATAAAACATATTATCAGCAAATGTTAAACTTAAGAGTCTATCCAATTCCTAACTAAAAATTGATTGAGCACTGGAACTTATCGATGGATTTGCAGCTTTTTGATTGTTTCATGCGTTTTTATTAGAGATATAAATCGAATCGAAATTTTTTACAATGTCAACCCCCGCCGTGTCGTTACTTTTTACAAAATTGCCCGACGGCCTCTTATGAATGTCGGCAATTTTACTTCCATCGGATACCGTTCGTAAAAGTTTCTTTTATTACATCGGAGACTGCGCTATTTATATTGCAGATTAAGTCGGGCGAAAAGAAATTTAACTCCTCGAGATAGCATTTTCGATATTATTCTTACTTTCAGCTGTAAACGCTTCTGAATCAAGTAAAAAGCATTTACTTACGATGTTTTTGAAACCATACCAGTAGAGGGACAGAAATGCACTAAATTTTATCGCAATCAACCTAAATTTTCCTAAATGCTTTTCACATTGTGATAAAACAAATATAACATTTCTTCTTCAATGACTGTAAAAAATCGATCACCAATTTCATAGGTCGAAAATTGTACACAAAAATTTTTTGCAGAAATTATTATAAAGATGAGTACATTAATTTATTGCAAATTATTCTGTGCAATACAAGGAACAACATATCACCAGACGCTAAAATTCTGTCTTAATTAATCTTAACTTTTGTAACTTTTTGTTTGTCCAAAGAGACGAAAAGTTTCAAACCAAGTCTTCATCAGCGACAGTGAAAAAAGCCGATGTTGAGTGCAAAACAAAAGCATCTGAAATTGCGCCACTGGCAGACTTATTTATGAACAAAAAGTTTTGCCCAATAACGTTTCGGTTTTTCGAGGACGCACAATTTTGCCGTGGCTGCGTGCAAGCGATGAGCCCAAAAATTGTCTGTGAACTGCAAACGACAGAAACGGCCGACAAAATTGATGTAATTGTTTTTTTGCCAACAAATTTATAGCGAAACGTTAGGAAATCTAACACAAATTTATTGCACAAAAAAAAAAAAAAAAAAAAAGATTTTTATACTTTGCAGATAATGTTTGACCCGTTTTTTATAAATATACTTTCACGATTAATAAGAAATTCACTTAATCATTCACTTAGTTTCAAACAAGTTTCTCATTCATATCAACTGACGATTTTTCTAGAGCGAAAATATAATTCAAAGACGAAACTTCGAGTACAAAAATTATAACAAAAATACACCCTTCGTTTAAGTTTTTAATACATTACAGTAAAGTTTGCAGTTGAATAAGAATGTAACTAATTATCTTCTTAAAAGTTGTCTACAAAGGGCGAGTCCGTAACGTTGCAAGTCTGTTAATTACATTGTTATCCGAAAAGATAAAAATTGTCGACTTTGCATCTTGAAACGCGCTGCCTCTGGCCGTCACTTTTTAATCCTTTCCAAGCGAGCGCGTCTTATTTATATTTTTTGGCTTCCCTCCCGCAACGTTCAAGCACGACGTTCAAGATTTATAGTTGCTTTTTCACGTCGCTCTTTTTTTACACAAATTTTTCAATATCTTGGGTGACATTCGCACTTCAGCGAGTCAGCTACTAAAATGCAAGTTGTCAATTTAGATAACATCCCGCACCTGCGACGAACAGGGCTTTTTTTGAATTTTGCAAGTGCAAATACAAAAAAAAAGGTACTCTCCGTTATAATAATTGGTCGAATAAACAAAATTCCGCTGCTTCAGGAAGATTTCACCAACTGGACTGTGTTACGACGTGTCTCCGAGACGGAAAGGAGTTGGACGGACTTTTTTTGACATACAAATCCGCCGCAACTACCTTCCCGACCAGGCAACACAAATCGGTTGTTTGGTTTGCGTTGCTGCTTGACTTGAGATTATCACCAATAAACTCTGAATTCCGTTTACATAACTGTTGTTCGAAACTATTTATTCATTCCCCCCCCCCCCCAAATTTTTTAAGGGTTCTCATCAGAGTGAAATAGCTGAAATAATTGTTTTCCATCAAAATTGTTTAATATTTAGTTAAACATAATAGCTTCTTGATGTACAAATGCAATTGAAAAAAAAAAAATAGAACAGAAATAGAGAAAGAATTTCAAAGCGAAAAAAAGTTAGCAGAAATTTGTGTGCACATTTTTGCTGATAACTTTTACAAAAAATTATTCACTCAAAAATTCCATCTCACAAAAATATACTCGTTTTAAAAATTTACACAAAAAATAGAAATAAATTTGATTCAGCTGAAAATTTGGAAGAACAATTTTGCAGCTGGCATTTTAGATTGTCATGTATTTAAATAAGTCTACAGCTTGTTACATGAGAATCGTCGAATGTTTGAATAGAAGGGTATCCGTAACTGTATGCAGATGTCGTAGATATTGGTCTGTTTCAGGCGAATGAACACAAATGCGTGATTAAGTCCATGTACATAATTTGCATAAAAATATGAATTCAAGATTTAGTTCGCTGACCGTTCGCTGGTTACAGCTCTGGAAAAGCTTCATAATTCACTTACTAAACTATATATAATTCCTGCTCAAATGTATTCTAACTGAATTAACAGACATACATATTCGTTCTCAAAATGACAAGCGAAAACAAAACAATATCGTTCAAAATGATTTAAGTCGTAAAATTTTATCAAAACTTTAAAGTTTATACAATTTATAAAATTTATTAAATTTTTGCAATGTTTTTACAACAATTCTCTGAAAAAATATTATTTGAATTGAAATAATAATAATTATTATATACTATGCATTTGTACGTTATTTTTTTGCTAGAAGTTGAGGTTTCTGGTATTTGATTTTAATATTTTCGTTTTCACGTCTGTTTTATAAACTTTTACGGTTTGCATCCTAATTGCGCTATACAAATGAAAAAAAAAGTTAATTTTCAAACATTGAAAATTAAAATAACGTCACTAATTAACAGAGTTGACACAATTCTTATACTTTTTTTTTTTTAATTGGCAAGTACACTCATAAAATAAATCGGCTAAAAATCGAAAATCCATTATTAATCTTTTTCTGGGCCATGAGAAGCAATATATTGTTCATAAAATTTTCTCATTTACATCGATGGAAATTAACTACTTTCATTTTTAATGAAATTGACTCGTGATGTTTCTTTCCTTGGGAAGTTTATGAAAAACAAAGTATCAAATCCTTACTTATATAAAAATATACAACTTTTACTTGTACTTTCATTTTTCAATCTCACTGAGGTTTCCTTTCTCAGAGTTAAGCTTTCACGACTAAAAGCTTTTAATGCAATTTTGCTATTAAATAATAACATTTTTAATTTGATAAAAACAGTCTTTATTTTATCCTTTGCTTCAAACGTCTTAATAATGTTATTTCTTCAGCTGCAATATAATAAAGTGATATTGCATTGTGAAGTTACCGGAAAGTCTTTGTACTACAAGGTCTTTGTAGTACACCCAATGTTTTTTACTTTAAATATAATATCGTTCATTTTACAGTTCCGTTTTCGATTGTTCCGTCTTCATCGTTGATCATTTTATTTATGCAGTTGCAATTAAACTTGTTGAATCATTTCTACGGTGACCTACTACTACTAACTTACTACTAAAATGCCATTATTCTTTTTCACTGTTTACTATTCTGGAAACCTGTATTTATATCAATCTTCTGTAATTATTTGATATTAATTCTGATTTTGGTAAACAATGTTGAATACTCCCTGATATATACAGTATATGTATAATGTATATGATATATTCATATACATTATATAATGTTTTAACAATTTAAAATCACTGAAAATATTTCACTGTCTCTTTTTTAATCCCTCATGAAAAAAAAAAATATTTTAAGTATATTTTTCATATGTAAAATATATGTAAAAATATATTTTAAGTATATTTTTTATATTTAAAATATATGTAAGAATATATTTTAAGTATATTTTTTATATTTAAAATATGTGTTAACATATATTTTGACATATATTTTCAAAAACATTCTTACAATTGTATTCAAAAACAAATATATCACAAATATATATCGCATATATAACTTTTTGCCAAAAATATATTTTATATATCTGACATATATTTTTGTGTATATTTTTAAATATATTTTCTTCCTTGAGGGATGAATATAATTTTGTTCGATGTCTAGAATAATTTTCTACAAATTGTTTATAAGACAAAATAAATGGATTCCACGAATTTGAGATCGTGCATATTTTCATTGTTCAACGAATAAAAATTTCTGCGCAAAGAACTTGATGGTTTACGTTTTATACGAAGAACAAGATCGTTCTCCATGTTTCAACTGAATGTATAATTTGAGCACATTTCTATGATTTTTGTTCAATGAAAAAAGGAAAAAAAATTGTCTGATACAATTACCCGTGCAAGCTCGTTTAATTACATAGTTGTCGTTGTGTGCCAACGACAAGCCAGAACGACCTAAAAAGGGGCGTAAAAATAAACAAATTAACGGACATGCTACCGAACGTGAGTTCTCGACTCGATTACCACCACCAATGATGCAACATGTACAAGCCATGTATATTGTAAATGATGAGAATTTTTGTTTCGTTATTGCTTTTTTTTATATTTATTTTCATTAACGACTTTTTGCAGTTGATACGTAACCGTGGTTTCATCATCTGATATATTTGTTTGTCATTCTCTTCTTATATAAATTGAAAAGTCTCTTTTGTGGAATGTTGATAAAATAAGAAATGGAAATTTGATGGAACTAAAAAATAAATTATTTATGCGATGACTTACCGAAACGATATTGATTCAATTGAAGCACGTCAATTTGCAGGGGTCCGAAGTTAAGAATGAAAAGCACAGGTGTAAGAGTGAGATGGAAGCAAAAACGAGGCGTAAAAGGTTTTAGAGAGCAAACGAAAAGCTCAAGTGCTTCACAAGGGCTAAATCTCGGCTGCTTA
Source organism: Trissolcus brochymenae (assembly GCA_030523145.1). Classification (NCBI taxonomy): domain Eukaryota; kingdom Metazoa; phylum Arthropoda; class Insecta; order Hymenoptera; family Scelionidae; genus Trissolcus; species Trissolcus brochymenae. The sequence goes on from JAQQRF010000421.1 coordinate 25,416, forward strand.
AACTTTCAAATGCCATTGCAAACATCTCGCACTCGGAAAACCACCCAATCCTCTTTATCACTTTGTTTTTCCCGCCTCCATCGTTCTCGTACTGCTCGTTATAAAAATACCGATATGTTTATACGGTATGATGTTAGTCTTCCATATATGATTTCGAACAAAATGAATAAAAAAAAAGCATTGAAAAGTTTTGTTCACTGTACTAGGCGCCACTGCCTACTTCGATCATGCAAAAATAATCAAAACGAAAGTTATTATTACCAACAAAAGAAATTCTGTCTGCAATGCTCTGAAACAGCTCAGGAAATTGTAACATGTTATCGTACATGACGTATCAATAATTTTATTCTTCATACACATTAAATGTTACATGTACGAACAAAACAGAACAAAATTCAATAATGCATCTGACGAATCGACGTCAGCGCGTAAAAGAAATCAGGCAAGGGGAAACTCTTTTTATTAGCCATAGGGCGCGTCAGAATTGCTTTGAAAAGAAATTTGTTAAAAACGTACTCTCTCCAAGGAGGTCTATCCGAACATTAAATTCATGCTCAAACTTCGCGAGCACCAATGCTTCTATTTCAGATCGTCCGTTTAATGACAGTATAACTTTGTGCATTTTATTTCCAACTGGGCCGGTGTATGAAGTGTTGAACGATTTTTCATTAAGGACCTATCCCGAAAGCAATCCTATCCTGAAAAACCAAGTTTCAGACCAAGTTCCCTTTCATCCAGTTTTTTTGTCCGCTTTTTATGTAATTAAATTGTTTGAATGTTTTCTTAATGAGCCACAGTTAACCTGAGAAGCTATTTAGTTGAATTCTTAAAACAAACATTCTTTCATAATTAGTATTCGTTTTTTGGTGATTATGATATTGTAAAGTATTTCAAATCTTGAGTATACGTATAGAAAGTTCAAATAAATTTTCACCTTTTACATGAACACAAACACTGAAGTAAACACCAAACTTTCATAACCTAAGTTTTTGTGACAGGTTTATACAAACATTAATAAAACAACATACAATGCTTGTTTTGACCTAAACTTTTGTTCAAATGAATGTTAGATGATCAAGAAATAAAAATCTCTCCAAAGTGAAAACAATTTTTCAATTTTTTTTCTTTTTTTCAATGAAATTAATACATTTTACAATGAATTATGTATTCCTTAATAAAAATAATTATTGTATATTATATATTATATATTATTATATATTATTATTATATTCCTTAATAAAAATAATTATATTTCTCTAAAAAAAAAAGAAAAAAAAATGAAAAAAAAAAACAATTTAGAAATAGTTTATTCAATTTGAAATTTGACCACTATATATTTGTTCTTTATCAATTTTTCGTATTAAAATGCACAGAAATGTATATCAAATTGAATAACCATGTTTTTCAATCGCGATACAAATTTACGATTCGATTCCCAACGATTATCGCTGAATTTATTCATTTTGATTTTATTTGTACGTCCGTCGCGTGATATGCGGCATAATTCGACGCTGATCGCGAACAGCAAAATATCATTGATTCGTTATCGCACACAATCTGTTTGTTTTCAAGCACCAATTCATTCGTGTTCATCTCGTCGGTGCTGTTTGTAACTCGGATTTTACACACAATGATCGTTACTGACATATTGGTCTATAAATTGTTGTAAAATCGAGCGCGAGATCGTTTGACTATATATTAATGTGATTTCAAATGCATCTGTCAGTATGCTTTCTCTGCTCTAAATAATTTTTTTCCTGACAAATTCGTGATATATTTACAGTTCATTTTTTATGATCCCTGTCAAGTTTTTTATTCATAAATTATAATTGCCACTGGTTGTAAAAATAGTCGGTGTCATTGAGATAGAAAAACATGCTTTGTAAAGTTCAATGTTATTATCATGAAGGTATAGTTACTCAATGTCAATGGGAAAATGAATTTCTTATTACAATCGATTGTTAATGCCAAACATTTCTAAATGACATAATGAATTCGTTGTGTTTTCTATCTAAGATTGTAATCGTCCTTTAAGAGCTTCTTTTATCGCGAATAACAAAACCCGGAAGAAATAAATGTGAAGCATTCATTTTCCCCAAAATATAAAATCTCTGGTAGAACTAGTTAAGTAAGAGACAATGAAATTATTGTGTTACTTATGATAAATGCGCTATTACAGAGCGCTATTCTATCAATTTTAGTGCACATCAAATCACAATTATTTAACACAATTTTTTTTTTTTAATTTATTAAAAGACAGTTTCATGTCAACAATCATTCACCGGGGTAATCTGATAGGCTGTAAGTAACGTTTCGTGTTACCTTTTTTTTATATCTCTCTGTACAAAAATTTTGTATGTACAACTTTTTTTTATAGTTTGTTACATCATATAACGTAAAATATACGGATCGTGCTCTGCATGTATGTATATATTCAAACTCACACGTTTTCGTTTTATATCAATAAATGTTACTGTCAATCGATACTCTACCATGGATGCTCTACGTTCTTGTTTAACTTTTTTTGTTCAATAAATAAAAAAAATTGTTCACATGCGTATGACAAATGGCAATTGACGTGGATGCTTTTTAAAGTATCAGTGAAACAATATCCACCGCCATGTATGTCCTAAACTAAAATTTTGTTTTAATTAAAAAAGAAAAAAAAAAAATTGAAAAAGATGACGATGTGTTTTGGACATGAGACTGTGGTTTTCAGCAGACTGAAAATTTATTATGGGACATTATGGGACATGCATAGAATGTCCAACTTGTTTCTGCAGAAAACAATATCATTGTTAAATAAATTGTATCGTTCATTTTTATCGTTAATTATCAATTTCAAAAGTTTTGAAATTAAATTTATTTTATATGTAAAAAAAAAATATTTGACATTAATCACTCAAAGTAAAAAAAAAAAAAAAAAAACAAATTTGTTAAAAATGTTTACATAAATTAAATTTACATTTTCATCTCCTAATGAAAATTTGTCAAATAGGTACGTTTTCGTTTCACCTAATTGAACTGTTGAATTCAATTCAATGATCGGAACATTCATTTCAACATTTGCAATCAAATAAACAATTCATTTGTTCGCAAGGTCTTGATTGAATCATTAATTGAACGATCATCAATGGAAATAATTTTACGAAGTAAACGCTTTGGTTGAATGTGTCGTGTCAGTTTTGCAGTCGCCAAAAAACACACAGGTATATATTTAGGTACGGTGCAAGAGATTGCGTGACGCTCCAAATGGATAATCGTGCAATGACTGTCCAAGTATCTGTACATTCAAAGTCATGATACCGCCGGTCATTTGAATTGACTGTTAATCCTAATACACGCACCGAGTTGATGTAAGAACCCTACGTCCGACATTACGTTGATGTAAACTACTGCACCGTTGTCAAGTGCAGTCATTTATCTTCGAGCTCATGAGCTTATTCTGAGGGTACGAATAGTATACCACGACTATGTCAGCTGGACATAACTCACGGTAATTGAAAATGGTTCACTTGTAATTTTGACTCGATTACTAATTCAGATATTACAGAAAAATCTACTCTGTGTAAATCTCACTTCAATTTATTATTAATTGAAATTGGAAAACAGGACCATTCGATATTTTAACGGCTGTAGTTCGAATGTTGCTCAAACATTATAAATTATATGCAACGATTTGCAAAATTATATTATTATATATTTTTTTTTTACTTTAAAAGTCGATATGGATTTTCGTAAATTTAATTGAAGCAAACTAGTTTGTTTGTTTTTTTTTTTTTTTTTGGTTTTCATTAATAATCAGTTTTGTATAGTTAGAGATATTAGAATTTCGATTATTTACTTAAAAACGAATTTTATTGGAAAATCGATAGATGATTTTACCCGTGGTAACTTTCACTACGAAATGGATTCAGAAATGTTGAAATAATTTTTTTGAACATTCCAAATGAATCATGAATCAACTGATCATGAATCAGCTTAGAGATAAAAACATCAAACTGCGCATCCGAACCATTTGAAAAATAGAACGGTTTTTTGTACCAATTGTTCAGCGGCTAAAATGCCACTTATAATCATGAAATTGAAGAACATACACTACTTCTCTTATAATACCTCGTAGTTTTATGCAAATTTTATACCAAAAAAGCTTTTCATCTGTAGAAGGCTTTGCATTTGTGAGCATTTATGTGGTAATGCACATTTCCAAGTATTTGACGTCGCGCCATAAAAGGTTGGTACCAGGGATAAAAAAGACAGACGAAAGTTAACCGTGAGATCGAATTTCATCTATGAAGAAAACTTGAGTGACTGCTATGGGATACTTATTTCATCCGTGTGATCCGTATTTATGAACACTAGATAATATTATTATAGCAGGGCCATGGATCATTTCAGAAATTCGTATTCTAATTATAACCATCTAAAGTCACCTAAAATCAAATGAAATTGACTCGCGTTATTTGTTCCTGATATAAATGACGTGCGGCTGTTTACTGTTTGATCATGACTTTGAGGACACTTGATCGTTCGCAATTGTGAATTTAATCGTCTTTGTGTTCTGTGTGTTCCAATTGTATTTTAGAACAAAATTCAGTTACCACAGTATTTTGAAATTATTTATTAAATCTAAGAAATCATTTGTTGAGCATTCATGTAAGGTTTTTGTTTCCATTCATTTTGTTCAATTATACAATTTCATTGAAGTAATTACTCAATAATACGATTATTATATGAAAGATACAATTATACAATTTTAATCAGCTACTTCTATACGTCGTTGTTGTATGCAATTTTTAATATTTGAAATTTAAGATTTAACTAATACCTTTTGTTATTGCAAAAAATAATAAAAGGTATTAATTTTTAAATTCATTAAGGGATGAAAATATAAATCATAATATGTCTTTATTTATTAAAATACATTTTCGAATCCTATTTTCTATTATCATTTTATATGACCTACTTTTTTTGAAAAAAAAAAAAAAAAAAAAAAAAACGGAAATATGGACGGTAAAATACGTTTGTTTTAATTTTATAAATTGTACATACAATAAAAATGTATTTCTTGAATATTTTTCGTTTATATTTTCATTCGTGAGGGAGAGCCTTTACTCGGTGATTAAATTTGATCAATTCATGCAATTTCAACAGAACTCAAACAAACATGGTTTGAGTTACAATTGTAATTACAATGTTAATATTATGATGTTATTGATTACTGTAGAGTACTCTAATTCCATTTTCGAAATGAATATTACAATAACAGACAATACTCATTTTGTGGTACTTCATTTATTCACTTATTAAAGACTAAGTTTGATAAGGATAATACTAATAATATCTATGTTCAGGTTTATGTTCAGCTTTTGTACAAATTATATGTATTTATAAAGCTTACAAACAATACCTCAAATGAATAACCATGTAATACATTCAGATATTATTATCATCTGTTTGTTTCTTGTTTTTTTCTATTATAATCAATTTTGAACTACAGAATTGGTACTAATTTGTTTGAGTGACGATTATGAAGTTACAACATATACATACATCCAAAGCACAGTTGCTATACCTATCACCGTGTTTAATACATGATTTTACTTAAATTAACAAAGACGTTCATTTTACGGAAAAAAAGTACAGGAAGTCGAGCACGTGAAATTCCCTTACATTTTTCAAGTAGATTTAACTCAATTTACAAATGAACTTTACTAGATAAAATTCAAGTAATTTTTACTTGCGTTGACAAGTAAAATTCCCTTACTTTTTCCCCCGAATAGATAAAGATTCAAAACTGTTTGTACATTTCTTCATTAAATTATAAAATTAAAATATTAATAAAATATCGTAGACAGTCACAATCGGAATTTCAACGTGACCTACTTTCAGGCATGAAAGGTTATAAAGCAAAAATTTGTAAAAATAACTTCATTAAAATTGTGGATCAATAATACATCCTTTGAAATGCAACAAAATCACATGAAAAATTCCCTTTCATTATTATCAGTTCTTCGATTGACATAAAATATTATATTGCAACGAAATATCAATACAGTAATTTTTTTTTTTTTCATTTTCCAACACTAGAACGTTTCGCCGCATTCGATTTGTAATTGGCTCAGATATTATTAATCAATAATATTATATACTGAAATTTACCGTTCTCTGAACCACCTATTGCTAACACTCTTACCTTTAAAAGCTTTGTAATTATAAAGATGTACAAACAACGATAAAGTCAAGTAACAACCATCTATCGAAATGGTCATTATTCAAATAACTAAACGAAAAAAAAAAAAAAAAATAATGAAGACGAATTGTTGATAAAATTAGGAAAACAATTTTTCAAAAAAAAAAGTTCATCTTCTCACTGAATCAATGGAGCTACGCATCTTTTATACTTGACTTTGCAATACATCCACATATAAAAATATATGAAAACAAGGTACAAAAGTGAAAAGTTGCAGATCAAAGTCATCGCTTGATGAACAATCTCGAACAAAACTATATTCACGTCGCTGCGAGCTCATAATTTGTGGTGGCTTACAAGTAAAGAAAGCCTTTTAATTTTGATGCATAGTGTGATCACTGAGTGACACCCCGTTGTACCAAGTTACCAAGTTACCAAGTTACAAGTTAAAGTACACGAGGTCATGGTACTCGACACGATAAGCTCAAAGCGTCAAGTTTAACCTCGATGTACTATCGAGGATAAAGAGTGCACGTAAAGTGGTGCTTACCTCAGTGTCGTTCCACCACATGTGCAGGCGATAGTTCCTGAGTACGTTAGCGTTCTCGTTGATGTGGTCTACGGCGAGCTTGACAGACGGCATGACGCCTCGTCCCACGTGGCCCTCGGGGACGTGACTGCCGTACGGGAAGAAGCCAGCAATATACACGTCGCGTCTCCGCGCGCCGCCGAGGTTGATCGGCTTTTGAGCGTCGCATCTTACGGCGATGTCGAGGCAAATGACGGCGATGAGGAACCTAGCCCGGCTGAGCCAGGATGCGGCCACTGACATCTCGAAGACCCAAACGTCAACTCAAGTCATTGTCCAAGCATGGCGTGGCGTGATCTTTGTCTTATCACAATCAGCGTACCGCCATCGTCACAAGCTATGCCCCGTCCTCCGCGCTCTCATGATCTCGCAAAATCTGCCCCCGCGCTCGAACCCGGATGCTCCAGCATCCCGCCTGTTTCATCTCCAGTCGATTCACACTTCGTGCGCCTAATCATCGCGTGCCTCCCATCCCGCCGACTATCTTCTTCCAGTTATCAAATCCTCTCGTCCTTTCTGTAACAAACAAATTTTGAACAATTAAGAAATCAATTCTTTTTCAATCACTTATTCTTATTCTTATATATTAATTCAATCAGTCATATCTGGAGGTATTATATATACGCATTATGTCAAATTTGAAGACAATTCGCCATTTGCATTTCAAGATATTCAATTTAAAATTTGACAGAAAATGCACGGCTTGGATATATCTAGATCTATGTATTACACCAATTTGTAAATAAAATATCTCCAGATGTTCAATCATTTGTATACTTTGCAAACTTAAGATGATCGATCAGAACCGTTGAATTTGAAAAACCATTTCCGATAGAATTTTTATCGAAATTGCAACAAGTATCTAACATTTTCAGCATTGTAATCAGATTATGTTTTGAAAATCAGATATATATATGAATTTGAGTATGATGTAATTTGAATTGAGTAAAAGTAAGGATTAAATTTCATTCAATCAATCAGTCAATTAATTAAGCAGGGCTGTCAAATGCTTTTGTAATACAAAAACCTAGTAAATTTTTATTTATATTTTTTTATCTCTTATGATACCATGTACCAGTCGACTATATTCAACGTTCAGTGATCCAGCGGTTGTTCAAACACATTTCGCAATTTCTTAGAGTGGAAAAAATGATAAAAGCTTGCGACGGGGAGAATAACAAAAGAATTTGCTAATAGGAATGGGAGAGCAATCTTTGAACTACGGCCGTTTTCTTAATCTTCTCTCACAAAGTTTCCTTAAAAGTTTCGCGAAGATAAATGTTCAAGTTAGAAATGAGACGAGTTTCGCCCTTCAGCAATAATATTCTATTCGGAAGAGAAACGTGTCGAATGCCAAAACTACCAATCTTGTGACTTTAACTGACTCAATATATTATTTGAAAGTCGACAACAACGTAAACTCTTTTTTAGACAAACAAATGGCTTGGCATTTTCAATTATTTCCTTGTATCCGCCTGGTTGTTCGGCCATTAAAAAATTAGTCCACAAAGGCAAACCCTCGAAGGTTAGGAACGACGTGAAATGCAACATTTAATACCAAGCTTCAGCCAGCGAGAAGTCCAACAAAAGTTACACGTGCAACGTAAAGTTGACTAGCTGAGAATAACTTTAATCTTGTATAAAGCAATGACAACTGCCCGGAAAAACATTGTTGTTTTTCCTCATTTAAAATCCTCTCAGAAAATTTGTTCCACTTGATGTGTTTGCGAAAGAATGATTACTGGTGGAATTAATTTGCTCTTTAAATATTAATTCAAGTGACATGACGTATCACGACAAACAAAAATAAAACATTTCCGCTTCATCTCGGTAACAATTATCTTGTATTTTTTTTTAATTATTATTTTATTTAGAACAAATAAAAGATTCGAAAAAAAAATGATAAGAAAATCTCTGGATAAGAAAATTTCCAACCGGTAACGACACCAGTAAAACCACAATGCAGCTGTTTAATATATATCCTTAACACTTTAAAACTCAGGTGGCTGATTTTCATAATGAAATTTATCACGTCGAAACTTTTTATATGATAAATCTGTGTGAAGATACTTTAAAAGTCGGCATTAAAAAGCGACCGGCATAAAGTCGTTTGGAAATTTGTCACCAGCACCGTTTCGCTTGGGAATTATCTAATAATTATATCCCATTTTCGTTGCATGAGCCAAGATGACAGATGATAGGAAAGGGAAGCTTGACCCTCGAGACGACTTGACCCTAGAGAAATGTCAATTATTTGTTGCAAAAAAAAACTCTTAAATGATCTTACAAAGAAAAAAAAACAAACATCAAATTACTCGGCTTTCTACTTCCGCAGAGATGTCACAAAAAGTAGTCTTAATAGCGTCGTTAAAATTGTGTCTGACAGTCCTAATTATTGCTGTTTCGTTTTGTTTCTTTTTCTTTTTTTTTTTTTTTCTTTTTTGCAAGAGCCGTTTTTTATTATTTCAAAATTTGGGTGTGGCATTGTTTGACAATGTTGAATAGTAAAATCTATGATTCATCTCTCTCCGTGTATATCCTTAGCCGCTTTTCAATCACCAAAACTGGCCATCTTATGCAAATCCTAGCCACAAAATAAATCAGCTGAAGCTGAGGTATTAAGTATATCGAATACAACGGAGCTGGGTAAAAGTACGGAAGTCACGTTGGCACACTCCGTCGCTTTTGAAATTAATGTTGCTGTACTTCAGTCTGTCGGGTACTATTAATAACTCAGATAAAAAGAAGAAACCCATAGTCATGCAAAATAATACAAAAAGATGGTAATCACTTTTTATAACATTTTCTTTCCCAACCCAAGTGAAGATAATGTTAATCAACTTTGTTAGTTTTTCCTTTTTTTTTTTTTTTTTTTTTTTTTTTTTTTTTTTTTTTTTTTTTTTTTTTTTTTTTTTTTTTTTTTTATTGCGAAGCAGATTTTATCATTTTCTTGTTCGATTGCGAGTCTTCTAAACATTGTGCAGGTTCATCGCCGCAGTGTTGAAGTGAATCCGCGAATCGTCAACAATGGTCCAATCACGACACAATGCACAATTAGACTTTCTGACTGACGAGACCCCGAGACCGTCAGTCACACATTCCGATTGAGGTCTTGTTATTTATCTGCACTTCTACACCAACGACTGCCATTCTTTATCCACTTTCAGCAACAGTAACTTATTGTTTTGGCTCCTTCTTAGGTAATATTTACTCAAAATAGTTAAGATGCTTTTATCCCTAAATTACCTCTTGAAAGGGAGAAAAAAAAAAGATGAAAATGTCGGCGCAGAAATAATTAACCAAGTAAATTTGTTCTTAACTAACTTGCAAAACTTTACAAAGTCTTGAAACTTAACGAAGTTCGTGGCAAAAATATAGGTTTCATAACGTAAGACAGATGATAGACGAGATTTGCGGCAGTGACATCCACTGATATTAGGGACGCATAATCAACTGCGAAGTGGGGTTTATTAGCATCCGCAGTGATTCGAATTTGATGCTCAAGAGCAGATCCAGGATCAGGGTCGATAATTAAATGTAATTTTCCTCACGCGTTTTGCACACGTCGGGTGTCAAAGTGAATTCCCTCCATCATCCTCAGGTGGATTCGAAAATTTCATGTTCTTTGATCTTGAGTGGGGTCACGATATCACCTACGGTTGTTTGAACGTGACCTTTTACAAGGTCATCTGATACTTAGCGTGTTAACAACTAATTTAATACTGCATCATGTCGTTCGGTTGAGCGATGATAGGAAGTGGTTTGGCTTACACTATAGCTAACAAACATTTGTTGTTTTTTTTTTGTTTCGCTACTGCTATTTGTTATCTGCAAAATGATCATCAGAATAAACAAAAATGTGAAGAATCAATTTAAACAACAAATAACACTTAATAAGCGGAAAAACATAATTTATTGCAAGGTATTAAGTTTGTTTATTATGTTCTGTAGAAAAAAAGGAATATAAATTAGTAAAAGAGCCATAAATACCATTTTATTTGCGACGACAACAGGAGAAATAATGGCTCGGGAGATAAAGATCTTTATCAGAGATGTTGAGAAGTCTGGGTTCGAATCCCAAAATTACATCTTTTTACGGTGCAATTTTAATATAAAAAACGAGTTACACTGTAAACAAAATTGTTTATTCTGACAATTTATTCATAAAATCAATTTAAAAAAAGGAACCATTTTCAAATCACTCGGATTAATGCACAATAAACTCAACGGGATCTGAACGGCAGATAGGATTGAGTTCAATACCTTGTTTTACTACCGAATTTCTGTACAGTTGACTATTTCGTTTCGTTGTGAGGAAAGAAACGAAGTACTATAGTAAACATTATTGTTTGGAATTAGAGCTTTTGTTAGCCGTATGCTAGACTGCTCGACAAAGCTCGTTTAAATAAGATTCGAGATGTTTGAAAATATTCAAAATATTTTCTAAAAACCGTCAAATATGTAAAAAAAATTTCTGTTTGGAGTTTACTTAAGCGCAGCTAAGAAAAATACAATTTAATTGAAAACAAACCTTAACCAGTCCGAATGAAATGTTATCAGAATTATTTTGCTTGAATCGCTCCTTATCTTAAGAGCATCTTGGTTATCTGGATTTTGATTCCGTATTGCCTTAGTGGAACAAAATGTTATCTTTCGAGTATCGATCCAAGCGCAGTGCTTATGGTTGGGTTAACCATCGTGGTCTGGTCATAAAGATGAAACATGGTTCGGTGCCAAAATAATTCCTAGCGTCATCGCACGCGTTTTGATATTCAAATGAGCCCCACGTAACATTGTTCAAACGAAAAATTTGTTATTTCTTGCCCCCATCTTTCACAACAATCTAGGCTTATACCTCGGCTTATACCAATTTCAAAATTTCCGATTTTTCACATTATTATTTTTCCATGCACCCAACCACTATAGATGTAATTACAGTTTGTGCCGAGTTTTAATCATGTTTTCATTAAAATGTTTTTGATGTTACAAACTTTATATTCAAACTTTGTGGCAACTGTACGTAACACTTTCCAATTAGTCAATTATTAATTTTTTTTAGTACCAAATGAGCTTGATAGGATAATTTCAGAGCAGAGTAAAAGATCAAAACGAACAAAAAGGGAATAATTTCTGTTCGAATTGCAAAAGTTAATAAAAACAAAAATAAAAGATAAAATATTTTTGGAAAAATACAATTTTCAATGAAAAACATCGGTAGTATTTCTAACAAAATTTTTTAGATAATTCATAACTGATGTAGTTTAAATAAATGTAAAAATATATTTTAAGTATATTTGTTATATTTAAAATATATGTTAACATATATTTTTACAAATTTACAAAATTTTACAAATTTACAAAATTTTACAAATTTACAAAATTTTACAAATTTACAAAATTTAACAAATTTTCAAAAATATTCTTACAATTGTATTCCAAAAATAGATAACAATTATAACTTTTTGCCGAAAATATTTTTTATATATCTGGCATATATTTCTGTGTATATTTTTAAATATATTTTCTTCCGTTAGGGTTATTAAGGGGTTAATGAGGGGTTAGAAGTTAGAAGTCTGATATTTATGGGTCGAAACAGCAGGAGAGACCACGGGCAAAAAATTATCCCGACTTTGAAAACAACTGAACTGTTTTAATCATTCAAATGGGAATCAATCTGAAATTCGTCGGACTTTCCTTGACTCGTTTCATCGATCGCACGCGGGCGAAAAGGAAACTCGTTTACAACCCTGTGGAGTTAGCGTGATAGCTGGCTGGCTCACCACGTCGAAGCGTGTTACTATGCCAAGGCTTAGCCGCCACACGGTCAACCATGAATAGTGAATGAGATAGTGTGTCGCTATGACAGTACGTCGACGAAAGAATGCAGTCAGCCGGCGTGAAGGTTTGATTGACTGACCGCTTCGTGTTTGCAACTATAGAGCGCTTGTTTGTCTCGCGCTCATACCGTGCAGAAATGTGCGATCCCGCAACCGGATGTTTATAACTTCAACGTCGATATCTTGTGTGGGCAGAATCAATGATAACATGTATTTGCCCATACAAAACAACAAAATTTCTCTTTCAAAGCAAATTCAACGATATTTGGCTTTGATATGAAGTCTAATTAATTAAAATTAAACACAAACTAAGATGATGAAATGTTTATTTATTTTGTATAAAAATTGATCCAATTTTTTAACTAAAAATAAAAATGCAAATTTTTATTTTTCAAACAATTTTTTGTTTTCGTTTTTATATCATACCGATTCTCGTTTGAGACAGGAGAATCCCATTGTGACAAAACAGTCTGCTTTGGAGCCAAAGGATGTTTGTTTCGTATACTTTTTAAAAGCCACGCCTTCGCGTTTGAACTCGATGAAAGAAAATTGTGTAGCTGTGACAAGTTTTTTTTTCGCTCGACATAAACATTGCATTGCTTTTCAACTAATAAATAATCAGATCAAATTTTCTATCGACTCGTCAATACACGAGTGATTCTGTCAAACGAAGGAATCTCTTTCAAGTTGGATCAATGAAAATGTCACTTTTTTTGAAAAAACTCGAAGACTCACTTGAATTTAGAGAGAATATAATGATTAAAAACAGTCCGTGGCAAAGATGTATTTTCGAAACGAGGGAAAAATAAAGAAAACAATTCATATTTTTGTTTTTTTTTTTTATCTAAATTCGTTCTGGTAGAACGTATATAATGTTCCAACTCTTTTTTTTGGTACAGTTGAAATGAAAACGTCAAAGCACTTTCGTTTAACAAATGTCACTAAAAGTCTGGCAAACAATAGCCCAGGTATGTCAACGATTAAAATTCTCGCTCTCGAGCACTTTTTAAGTGCTTTCACTCTGTCGCAGCAGATGAAAAAGAAAAACTTTACAATCCGTATGAAACGTACTCATTACAAAACGTCGGGTCTAAACAAAGCCGACTGCAACTCAGATGTCGATGACGGAAGCCAATTTTCATAGGTCAACGATTACTCGCGCTGACGTCGGTGGAAATCAATTTACAAGACGTAATTTCAAATTGGAACCAAATTAACCAAATACACGGGACAAAGTGGGTTGATACTTGTGACAAAGGAATTTAATGCAAGTCACAAGAATAGGAAAAATGTCCAGGACTTGTGAAAAGATAATGTATTGCATGAATAAACGGAAGGAAATTGGAATTTTCAAAGAAGGTTCGGAGCCATCAGCTTAAATGTCAAGTATGAATAAATAAGTTCAAAGCAATAATGCCTTGTTACAATGAAATATAAATCGTTTAAAATCATCAAGATAAACAATTCCCAACAATGTCATTCGCTTCAACTATTTATAACAAATGTAACTGAAATTGGTTTGGCGCAGATTACGTATCCATCATGTATGCTCAATTTTGATGTCATTCGAAAGTTCAAATCGCATTGCTAATTTGATCTAATAATAATGACGATTGGTGTGAATTCAACCCTCATTATAACCAGTCTGTTCAGTCTGTACTGCTTTTAATCCACCGATAAAAAAAAGTTTCAATCAAACAATTTAACGAGACAATATCGTCTTAATTTTTCATCTGTTTTATGAATTCATTAACTGTTTCATTTTTTTTTTAATAAAATTTAATGATATTTACAAAATAACTTTTTTTTTCATCTCACATTTTTAAATAAAAAAAGCAATAAAAAAAGATCTTATATTGTCTCGGAGAGCAACTTTTTTGTTCATATAATATCACGAGCCGTTTCTCATAGGACAAAATACACACACGAAGGAATGAACAAATAAAGCCGCATGTTGAAAATTTAATAAATCCGGCATTCGCGTGTGTTTGAACTGCATCGGTCTCGGATCGATTAGTTTAAAGATGCCCGGTTGATTGCATTACACCGCATCCGCCGGTTTGTAAACTCAACTTTGCCCGGCGGATGAAAGAAACAAAAACTGATCTCGTCGTCGGACAAATTTCGCCTCGCGAATTATATGATAATTATCAGCAAAGTTTTGCCCCAATACTCTCTTATGCAATTAACAAATTTCTTTCGGTAGATCGGTATCAAATTTGAATGCCATTCCTCAGGTTCTGAATTCTGCAGCAATTTTTAAAGTTACGAGTTTGGGCGTTTCTGCAACGAACTGCAACTTAAGCAGATATTCAAGTTGATTGCATTTTGTGAAATTCAGTATCAAAATTCGTTCAAAAGTGAGAGGTGGTGCAAATTTTTTAGCGATTCAATTAAGTCACACCGGACACGATGAGAGAACAATAATCAGAAATTTGTACACGAAAACTTTCGTTATAATCAAGTTATTAGTGCCTCCGAGAGAAATTGAGTTAGTTTTAATCGACTAGATCTATACCAGGGAAACGTTCATCGGAATATTTAGACTTCATTCGGCTAAAGTCAATTGAAAAAGTTGACTGCAGGTAAAAAAGAAAAAATGTCGCAAGGATTCATTATTTTTATCAACAAATTGTTCTAAATTTACAACAAAACTCCGAATCAATTCATTAAATTAAAAACCAATTAATTTCTCATATCTGTTGTTTTAGAAATTGGACAAACAAAATTTTTTTTGTCCACTTAGATGTTACCGGGACGTTCGCGTTCAATATAAACGAGATTGCATTCTGGGTTGGACAAAAATGAGAATTATGGAAACAAATATGGAAGAGACTGTCGACTAATTATAGAACTTCATCAGACGCTGTTAATGTCAATCGATTATATTCAATCGCAGCTCACTCGACCTCGATGAAAGATCGAAATCAAGATGCGAGCTAATTTTACGCCAACCGCAAAGATCAACTTAGTGTTATCATGAAATTCAAACGTTTCGTCGGAACATATATATTTTTATTGATATCAAAAAGAACATCTATTCAAAACTAAAACGACCTTTCCATCTATTTTTTCATATGTCGCTATTTTTTCATCAAAGAGATGAAAAGTTATGAAACAATTGACGAAATATCGGTTGGGATTGATGACTCGGCTTGTGATGTGTTTCGAAAACCAAACTATGTCAAAGTGTAAATCAATATTTGTCTCTCATTCATAGGAGGAAAAAAAAAAAATGATAAAGTTGGTTATCGAAACTTGACCGAGGATTTATATTTTTTTAAAACACAAGCTTTGGGAGAAAGAAAGAATCTGATGTCTATAGGTTGCGACATCAGGTGTTATTGTTGCTGAAGAATCAAAAATCGGAGCGTCCCTCTCATGAAAAAATAAACTCGATGACGTTTCGGTTGAACGGAGAGAACAATGGCGGAGTCATTGTAGCGTCGCTCGATGGGTCATCTAACCAAGGCGCCATTGTACAGAAGGCAAAAGAAATATAAAGGAGGTCAACATAGGTCGTCGGCCAGCCAATAAGTGCAACGAAACGCGACATCATCTCGCGGCACATTAGAGAGGGACGTTTTCAATTTTCATTCGTCTTTTTTGTCCGCCCCTCATCTCAACAATCTCAGCATTTGCTTAGGTGCATTTGACTTGAACACTGCCACTGTACTAACGACGACGGTTCGACGTAAACTTCGTCTCGAGTGTTTGTTATTTTCCTCAAGGCCAATAAAATGTTTCTTTTTTCGCTCTGCGACTCTTTTCCCTTGTATTTTAGAAGCACTTTAACCCCCATTCAACAGGATTTCGCCTGTCGCATTCAACAACTCCTTGCAAATATTTTTTAAAACAAACAATGAACAAATAAAAGACCTTATTTTATCATCATGAAAACATATTTTTCATATAATCGCCTAGCTTTTCACGGAGATAAAATTATTACGCCTGAAGAGGTATTTTGAAGCGACGAAAAAAAAAAAAAAAAAAAAAAAAAAAAAAAACTTTTGAAACCTAAATTTTTTTTTATTATTATGTTAAAAGTTATCTTATTCGAAGATATATTGGGAGAAAAAGTTCATCTTTTTTTATTTGTATCAGGTTTTTATCATTATTTTAAATTTTAATCGATACATCGAATACTAATCGATATATTTTATTTAAATAGAATAAATTATTAAATAGAAGTTGCCAAGATATCGCTGACACTCAGCAAGTTGCACTCAATCTCGAGGTGTTCCATTAATTTTTCCAGTTCTTAGGTTACACGTTCGAAAGAGAAAAACATTTGTAAAATATTGGACTGTTATCAGAAGCATTTGAATAAGTAGTCAAACGAGGTTGAAAGTCAGCCGGAGGGTAGACAGGTCTGATCGATGGTTATGGCCCGGGGAGAGTGGAAAAATCGCCGGACCACAGAGCTCACCCCAAAATCCTCGAGATCAAACAAACAGGACAAAAATCTTATGGTTTTCCATTTATTTGTTCGCTGGAGCAATTAACTTTCCCTGATTTGTGGTCGTAGGAAATGCGTGAAATGGATATGGACATTCATCAAAATTGAAACTAATGCCGTAAAATTTAATATAATACGACGAACAAAAAATAACAGTTCAAAAATTGAAATCGATACTAGTGAGGAAATAAATATTCCTCACTAAAAAAAAAATAAAACTCTTTTTACATTTTCGTTATTTTATATATCTCGTTTTTTGTTATATCCTAATTGTTATGTTTGTTTATTTTAATTCGTAAAACATTAAGTGCGTCAATTTCTAACGACAAATCAGCATAAAATGGAAATGATGTCACGAATCAATGGTTACCCCTTTGGATATTATTTATCACACGCTGATGACTTAACTAGTTAATCAAGTTCGCCTGTTTCGACTTTGTAGTACCCCACGGTACGCGCATAATTTATCTACTAGTAAAAAGCCACACATCACCATGGCATAATTTTGTCACACTAAACCAGTCATAGGCATGTCCTTAGGAGACGTATTACGTATTCATTGAGTTTCATAAATGCAAATTAACGTCGCAACTGTGTGTTCAAAATTTTTACAAAATAGCCCTCCTTGACTTTAAGAACGTCAAATTACTGGATAATTTCAAATGGCCAACTTTTCGCGATATTAAATCAAACTAATTTCACAAGTTTATTGAATTTATTTATTATGGTTATCTAGAAGTTGGGATTCGTATAACTTTTCAACTTCATGTCAGAATTCGAAATGAAAACAAAAAAAAAAGCATTAAAGAGGAATTGAAAATGAAAGAATGAACCATTTTTTAGAGTAATAAAATCAAAGATAAAAATTGCAAGGAAAAAAATTGACGAGAGGTGATAAAATATGGTATGAACATTTGAAAGGTCAAAGAGCTGTGAAATTATGAAAAATTCGTCGGGAGGAAAAAATGGTCACCTGGCACAAGACCAAGTTTTTTTATTTTTTTATTTTTTTATTTTTTTTTTTTGAGGGGGAAAGATTTAACTTCATTTACGAATTACTAGCATGGAAATGGCGAAATCGTGACTGCACATAGCTGAGACACAATCACAGATCCAGTATAGCAAGATAAGACGAAAATTTGACCCGATCTGCCGTTTCACTGAAAGCTATGCAACTGAATTACAAGTTGGCGAAAACTAAACGTTTTTTTTGGGCGTTATCATGTCACAAAATAATGTCTTTGGTGACGTTCGTTAAACTTGTTTAAATAATTAAAAAAAACCCGATAAACTATCCAGCTGCTATTGTACTAATATCAAATTCGTCTGGGCGTCAGAAAATATCACATGGTTGAAAAGACAAAACCATCTAGTAGTAAAAATAAAAACTCATATAATTACTTGGAACTTTTAATTCAACTTTTGAAAATTAATCAAATAATAATACATTGTATAATCTTGAAATAAATTGATAAATTTGATATTATATCATAACATTTAGATGCAAATAAATATTTTATTTGATTATAAAAAAAACAACGTCAATGGAGCTGCGGATAGACAATTAGATTGCTCCTTTATGAACGAGTGTTCAAATCTCAACGACTTATTATTTTTATTAAATAAATTCAATAAGTTCAAATAATAAAAATAATTAAAAATCAACTTCTCATAACTTTTAATCCTTCAACATATTTAAGTGGCAATACAAATGTTGGGTAATTTTTATTATTTTTTTTTTTTTTTTCAGAACGACAATTTTTGCCTCTTCAACGTTGAAATTCCCCCCCCCCCCCCAAATCAAGCAAATCTAGCATGAAAGTACAAAATAAGGTGGATTGAAAAAAAATACGAATAAAGCACGTGTAATAGTAATTGAGTGGGTTCGGAATATGAGGCGTCGAGTATAAAATTAACAGGTCGTAGCACAATGCATGTGCTACTTGGCCGCTGGTGGTCCAATTAACGAGCGCGCCATCAAAGGTAGAAATTGTTCTCTCAAAGGATACCCAGTATAACAAGTTATCGAACCAACTCCTCGGTGAAGAATGTGCTGTTCACTCGATGTCTGCAATTTCACTACCAAACTGGGCGAAACTTCAACATCGCACGTCGCTACAAACTTCTCCCTCTCCCCTCCCTCTCTTTTATAGTTACACAAATTCAATCCACGGAAAGAAAAATTCTCATGACGTTACGTTGGTTGAAACAATGTTTGTGTATTTTTTTTTTTTTTTTTTTTTTTTTTTTTTTTTTTTTTTTTTTTTTTTTTTTTTTTTTTTTTTTTTTTTTTTTTTTTTTTTTTTTTTATTTATTTTTTTAAAGTGTACCGAAATGCGATTAATTTTTTTTCATCGACTGAAAGCTACTTCATCTACGTACGAGGTGTAAGGATTCAAAGTCAGCAAATCTGCGCTCAATTCGACATAGCGAATCTACGAAAGTGGTGTAGCAGATTCGCAGCAAGCTCAGCACCAAATTCATCACAAAACAATCAATTTTCATTTCATACGACACATAACTTTTGTGACTTCTCGCACAGTGACGGCGAAACCTCGGCTATATTTTTCATCAGCGGTATTTTCGCGCGAACAGCTGTCCTGATCGAATTCCTGTCCCTGAAATCTTGTTGCTAATCGGTTTAAGAGATGAATAAATTTTCCATGCCTGGATCAATATCCGACGATGTCAAAAGTTCAACTTCACAACCTGACTATCTTTTACGATTTTGCAAAATTGTATATTTTCGTTTTATATTAAACTATATATAAAACCATATCTAACTTTTTCAAATTGAAACAACGTTTGACGTTTGATTTATAATACCATCTTTAGTTTTCTAATATTAACATTTCAATTTTCTTTTCTTCTTTTTTTCTCTATATTTCACACATTTATATTTTTATATTACATCTATCTCTCTTATTACCCTAATCTTAATCTCAAAATAAACTGTCAAAACACATTGAAAACAAACTTGATAATCAGAATTTTTTTCCCCAGGGATATTCATGAAGTTAACACCATTGAAATGAATTTTAATGTAAAAAAAAAAAAGAAGGAAAAAAAGATCAGCCGTCTCTTTCGATGAAACAAAACATTGCAGGAGAAGAAATGATAAATTTTTCACGGAGTGACGCACGACCTTTGAATGTTATTCTGACAAATGTATTTATCGTGAAAAATGTCAAGCGAAATCACATTAAAGTGGAATATCATAATGAAAGCAAAATTATATGAACATTTGTTGCGGGCAAAAATACATTCTGATTTGACGTTAGGTTGCGATGATTAAATTATGCGCGACGCGCGATTTAAATTCAGTGTACTCCCAATTCTATAAATAGAAATAAATTGAACTGACGTTTTTTTTTTTTTTTTTTTTTCATCGTACGTAAGCGTGTGCTTGACTTCCTTCAACTTCTCTGTCTGTGGATACGTTTCAATGTTTATTAATTCTATTTTAATTAAAAGCTTATCCTGCAAATAAAAACACTCAAAATATAAAACACACATATAACAAAGATATCAAAGCAATCGGCAAAAATGATTCATCCATTCTTTGATAGCTTTTTTTTTAACATGCATAATTTTTCAAATTTCTAATCGTTATACTGAAACCGTGCATTCTGGGGTGATTCATGAAATGACAATTTCGGGAGGCACGAGATAATTCGCTGGCATTATTGTTCATTCATCGGCATGGATTATTAATCGGGTTGTTCAACTATCGCACGATGCGACGATAAACATTTACAACTCTATCGTTAAATCAACAGCGGAACGCTCGATAAATCGGTTGACAGTCGGCACTTTTCCCAGGAGCGATTCAAGCGTTTAATCGGTATTGCGGCTATCACGTTTTTGAACGAGATTGGACACTGGAAAGGTGCACCAAAACTGATTCGACACTTTTTCCCCTCATCTCCAATCACGCAAACCCACTGGCTAGGAATTCAACCCTCCGAATAATACGCGGCAGCTTACTTTCCAACTATCCTTCTATCACATCGTTGCCAAAAAAATCAGTTTTATTACAAACACATTTATAAGTTTGGATAAACAAATATATATATATATATATATTTGTTTATATAAGAATATCTAAGTCCTTCTCGAGTAAAAATTTTTCTATCATTTTTTGATCTAAAAATGATCAAATGTTGATTGTATCATTCTAATCACTTGTTGATCTCAAAATGAGACAGTTTTTGATCTCATTCTAATCAAAATCTGAACTTCAGATATTGCTAGATTTATTCAAGATCAGTCTTCAAAAATTTCAAGAAACGATTTCCTTCTGATTTTAAAGTTTGAAATTTGTTACACACCATCAGCAATTGAACCCGAGTTTCTGGAGTGGTAGTCATCCATCTTGTCCACTGATCCACAACTACTTTCAAGCTAAACGATCATATTAGAAAACTGACTCGTCGATCAAAATAAGGATCTTAAATAGCTTTAAAATGCATAAATGGCCAGGTGTAATCGTGGATCTGTGGACAAAAGGGAATACTATCACTTCAGAAACCCGGGTTCAATTCTTGATGGAGTGCAACAAGTTTTTTGAAATCTTTAAAGACCGATCTCGAATAGATCTATCAATACCTAAAGCTCAGAGTTTGATCAAAATAAAATCAAAAACTGTCTCATTTTGAGATTAAAAAGTGATAGAAAAATTTCCACTCGGGAATATTCTTTGAACTTTTGTTGTCAAAAAGTAACAGACCTGAATCGGTGTTTTATATAAAAATAAAAATAACATTACAATCAAAGATGGTAGAAGACAGTTACGATGTCAAGACAAATCAGATCGTAGTAAAGTTGAAGGGATCCGACTTTGATCAACCGAGTAGGGATGGAGCCCGATCCAATTACGCTAACCAACGTTTGATATTGCCTAAACATGTCGCGAACGAAATTCGCACAAAGCGGCAGCGGCATTCCGCTGAATCGGAACTCGACCGCAATGTGTAACTTTCATCCACAATATAACGTGTTACGTAACACGAGACAGAAGTTTCGCAAGCCGGAAAGGCGGAGTCTGGCTTATGTACGTCTTTCAATTTCGCTGAAACGCGCAGCCTCGGTTTGCCATTGCATTGATAACAATATGAGATTAAAGAGAGTTTAATAAGTGACTGTTGTCAAACCCAGAAGCAGCTGGCAATGTTGGACCCGAGCGATACCATCGTTGCCTCAAGTGTAACAAATCCTTGAACTTGTTCTCGTGCTCTGCGCCCGTTTCCTTATATTTTTTTCCCCTCCTTTTTTTTGTTTTATTCTTTCCTCTATAAACCCCAACTACTGTCCCCTAATTCGTCTAACTAGGTTAGCCAACTCGACTCCACTTCATGCAAAAGTTTCATGTTTTTATAAACAATAATCGAACAATATCGCAATAAAAGCGAAGAAAAAAGGTTTGGCGGAAGTTCTCTCGATGAAAAGCACGTACAGGTCACGTCTGATGCGGAACAAAAAAAGTAAAACAACAAGGGGAGAAAAAAGTTCGCATCGCAACTCCGGAGAATATTTGAAGATGAAAATTGCTTTTAAAATATAATCTCGCGAGCTATGATAAGAAATAAAAAAAATGGAAGAAAAAAGAAATGAGCTCTGACCTGGCCGTGTTGTTTTTTAACTAAGTGAAAAGCTCTGGCGACAAGAGGCATCAGTTGAAATTGCACACTTTTGTGTGTGATTTTAAAAATGAATTTGATTCGCGCAAATACCAGGCGCTCTGGTGTTGCGATTTTGCTTAACGTCAGGAGCACCATTCGAGGCCAAAGAACGACGTGTCTCGTGCACTCCCGGATTGCTGGCAATCGGCCAATCGCTGTCACACGAAATCCGTGCGACAGACGTCGTAAAAAAAATGTTGCTCGAACGTTTGTGCCGCTGCGCCGCAAAAAGCCACGTCGAGTTCAATGCCTCCGGTGTGTTAAATGTGAACATACATTAATGAGCCTTTGGCTGTCTCGCGAAATGTTGAATAAAAGATGAGGGCGAAACCAAATTCTTGACAATCGCCACGAATTGACTCGGGCATCGAGGAAGATTCGCTTGCAAAAGATTTTTATTTCTGTTCTCCAATTTCTTTTTATTACCCGATACGAGGGCGACGTTTTATTACTTAAGAAATATTTCGTGAACGTCATTTGTTTTAACAAAATTTATTATATTTTTATTCGCCGAAATTTTCAAATGGAATTTATGACTTATGGATGGACCTTGTATTTGACTTTTCCAAACTTGTTTTTTTTTCTAATAAATCAATATTGAATTTTTTTGAGATCTATTAAAGTATGGAAAATTAAAAAACAACAAATTCTCGTTGATTAAAGAGTGCTTCTAAATGTTTCATTTTATAACATCCTATGGAGTAGGGGATTACGTTCCGAACTACCACTTCAGAAAGACGAGTGTTCAAATCTCGATAACTATCGGTTTTTTCTTTTTTTTTTTTTTTTTTTTCTCTTTAAAAACATTGTTTCCACATCGCTGCAATCGTATTAGATCAGGATGCAGATTGCACAAATGTGTATAAACAGAATGTCCCAAACCACCCGTGTCACTAAATCGTACACTTTAAAAGGCACATATGTGTTTAAGTGGCACGGGTGGTTTGGGGCATTCTGTATATCATATATCGTTGGATATGTTATTAAAAGACGAATCCATGAATGATTTATTGTTAATAAATCATCGTGTGTTTTTTTCTACCTATATTAAAAAAAAGTTTCCTACGACCCATCGGACAATTTTGATATGCGGTACATATATGCAGCAAATTTTGTATATATTTGTGTGTTTTTAACTATTTCTATAGCACATATACTGTATACTGAAAATGTCCTTTCAAAAATATATAATTCCGAAATGTTGTAATTACGATTTCAAATTGAATATAAATAAAATTGTCAGACAATTCAAAACCATATCTCGACATTTATCATGAAGGAGAAAAATAGCAAACAAATAAATAACAGCTGCAGCTGAAGGTGCACGACAATAAAGAACATGCAAACAGAGAGGATCGCTCTCGACACACACGAAAAGATATGATAAATCTTCGGTAGGCAGAATACAACCCATCTAAGCCTCTCAGAACCGCAACGGGAATGAACATTCACGGGTTCAACATCGCGCGAACGCAATGCCACGCGTGAATTGGTATCATTTATTCAGGCGTGACGACGGTTCTCAATTACACATCAGTTATCCAGCGCTGAATAAAGAGGGCGCCATTTGTCATTAGAAAAGAGCTGCAGGCTGGATTCTCCGGCAGAGCTGAGAGCCGTTAATTGTGCCGGTTAAGTAATTCTCCCGTTGATTTCTGCACCGAGGCGGATCAATTGTGAGATTGTTCCGCACAGGCTTTGACTTCGATTCACGCCATTGCAACCAGAGTCATGGCTTGCAGCAAACTTGAGAAAGGAGAAACAGTCGCCGCAATTCCATTTTAATTGCATTCCCAATTCAAATGACATGTTTCAACTGGTGCATTTTTTGTTCCATTCATGAACAATCTTGAAAGATCAAATTGAGACACAAGAAAATAACGTGTATTCATATATGGTCTTCATATATAATGATTGTTTGCTTCAAATTATATAAATGAGAAAAAATAGAAAACGATGGAAAATAAAGTTTGAAGGAAAAACAAAAAAGTTTATAATAAATAAATGTATTCCGAATGAAGATTTTTCTGTCAATGTCTGAGTTCGAACTTTCGTATACTTCCTGCATGAAATTGGTCGGCTTATAATAATAATGCATGCTGGATAATCGAGGTCAACCGATTCTGCTTTCGATTCGATCCAACCGCAAAAATAAGTAGCCTCAAAAAAGTACTTCAGGGTTGACCGACACCGAGGGTCAAAGCAATATTATCGCGCCGAGCTTTTTGACTGCGATTTCGCTACCTTTGCCTTTTTTTTCCTTCCACTTGCAATCACGCGCACTGCATGTAATACTGCAAGATTTATAACTTTGATAGATTTTTTTTTTTTCATTTTATGATTAAAACAAAATAATTGTTTGTATAAAAATGAAGAGATATTTATTAGTAACATTTTTTCATATATTTCAAATCGACAAAATCTAATTGATCTGTTGAAGTTAAGCAATTTCGTTTGGTGATTTTCAGTTATTGACTTTTAAAATCAGAGAAGATAGAATTGGAATCTATTGTTGAAATCGTCACTGTATTATCGTCGAATCGAAATAAGATCTGATATCTCGTTAAATGGATTCAAGAACACGACTTTTCCCGAACTAAAACCAACTTACACCAGAATAATAATAACTGTATCGCCTGAATTAATTCATTAAACCTTTCAATGAAGCAATCAGTTTGGAACGATCAAAAAATTAACACGAAAAAATTGCTTTATCAAGATCATCCGTAGCGACAAAAGCAATTCAATCGTCAAGTGGCGTTAACCAAAATTTGATAAACAAACTGATCAAACGTTTTTACAAAATTGATAATAACGTTGCTTTTTGGATCTAATTTTAACCGATTTTCTATAATAAGTTTAACAAAATATGAATAATTAAATACAAAGATTAATTAGAAAACAAAAAAAAAACGAAGTTAATATCCTAAACATGTTCAAAATGACGAGGGATTAAGATTATATGACTATTACAAATGAATAAACAATCTCTTTTAATAATAATTTCATATGAACTTGAGCACAAGCCACTTCCTAAACCTTAGCTTTTCCGCATGAATTATAAATTCACATCGATCGGAGTGTAAACCACCACCCCACTGTTCTCAAACATATACGACAAGAAATTTCTTATATGTGGAAACAGTGTCACAGAGAGCCTAGACCGGAAGAGGGATGACATTAGCTCCGGTGAAATCCATCGTAGGGCAGAGTTCGTTTGTGGAACATATTTCTCGGCAGATAAATAATGCACGCAATTGATCGCCGTCAAACCATGATTTATTAATTTATCTCAATCTATGGAAGAAGAAAAGCTAATCCATCGCTGCCCTTCCATTTTTTTCTCTCTTTCTCTCTTAGTCCCTGATCGGCTCGAGGGCAATTAATCTTTGCACGCACCGAAAAAACCTACAAATATATATTCCATCAAAAAAAATAAATTTCAAAAAAACAAAGTTGATAAAAAAAAAAAAAAAAAAAAATGAAAAAAAAAAACTGATGACCTTTTTAACCAACGGAGAAACTTTATAATTATGGAAATAAAATAAAATATGGAAACCGTAAAAAGGCATATTTATCCTCAACAAATAATGATGGAATATAAAAATACCTTTGGATCGAAGAAAAAAAATTCTTTTGCAAATTTGTTGTTAAAGTTTTTTTTTTTGTTCCCTCGCAGTTTTCTTAAAGACCGCAGAGGGAAAACAAACGGCGTGATAATTGTTTCAGCTGGCTGTTCACATGATTGTACATAAATTTGTTCCCGAAGAAAGCGACCGCAAAAAATATTTCGTGCCAAGTCGGGCGATTAAATATTTAGAGTCGCGTTTCCATATAGCATATGTACTCTCGCGTGTCGAAGCGGAGGGTCGTTACCGGAGTGAAGTGTCTTCGTTTCGTTTACACACACCAAAGTGAGAGCGCCAGCGCCATGAAAGGGTCGAGTTTGCGGCCTTTTGGATAGTCCGCTGATTGATAATTAGAGTTCCCCCGAAAAGGCTCATAAAGTGGCGAGTGAAAAAAAAAGTGTCGATCTTTTTAATTTGCTTCCTTGACGTGAACAAACATTATAATTTCGATGCTTATAAAGCCACCATTTGATTGACTCAAATTTAAACATATTTTAAAACCATTGTTTCTTTTTTATACTTTTTACAACTCAGAATTTTTGTGACTAGTACAAAACTTTTCTGCACTTTTGAAAGTGCAGAAACATGTAAAAAAAAAAAACACCATTCGTTAGAGAAAGTACAGTGTGATTTTGGTAAATCTTTTTGACCGCCGACGGTGAGGTGATTTTAGATAAAATGTGAGTTAGTTCGGGCTTGTGCTCGAGGCTTGTAAACATTACGTGCGATACGTCTGTTTACTTTTATTCTATTTTGTCCAGCGCGGTGGGCAATTTTTTAATTCGTGTTAAACGCGGTTTGAAATTGCGTTAAAAACAACCATCAGCATTAGACAAAAAAAAGAAGTTTCTAAAAAATTTCCAAGAGATGAAAAGTATGAAAAAATGTTGAAATCATGAATTCAATTGTTTTATATTATTTTTCATATTGAAATTGCAATCTGAATTTGAAGGAACGGCGTAAAAAAGAGAGAAAAAGTCAAACCTTTCATATTTTGGATTGAAAAAAAAAAAAAAAAAAAAAAAAAAAAAAAAAAAAAAAATACTAACAAATATTTCAACAAAAAACCGCCGATAACCTCCACCCAACCACTACCCAGTCACCCACTCTGTGACCGTGATTAAACGATTTTTCTGCGGTTTTGTCGTCTTTAAATTCTGCACGAAACGATTAATCATTTTCTTTTCTTGTCATCTTTAATTTTCTATGATCATTTTCCTTTTTTTTTAATCATTAAAAACTGATGCACTTCTAACAAACTCTTTTTTTACAACTGAAATTGCAAATACAATTTGCATTTCACTATCAAAAATTGAAATAGCAATAACAATAATAAAATTATAAAACGATAATGAAATATTAGGTTTTGAATGAGAGTCAGATCATTTGATTTAGTGAGAAACAAAACGTGGTGGTGATGACAATGAGCAAGAATTGGGATACAAGCTCTAAAATTCATCAAAGTTGAAACGGAGATATCGTTGAGTTTATGAGAAACAGTAAGAGAAAAGGAAGACCGCGACGCAAAAGGGAGAGAAAAGCAAGTTGGATAGATTAATGGAAGAAACCGAGATGTTTCAAGGATTGAATGCGCAACAGTCGAGCTGCGATATCTGATTCGAGCAATTTCCCTAGCAACTATTCTCATCTGCCGGGATTTGCGCTCCTAATAATATAAGACATGTTTGGCGAACACACTTCAACATTCTTATCCTCCAGAATCTTTTCCTAGGCCGGTTTTAATGACAGTTCATCCGGGTCAACTTGGAATCAGCGTTATCACTGTCCCAACTCCCGGTGCGCCATCTATAAAATAATTGTACGAAGATAATGATTGTTATTAAAAAAGAAAAAAATCCATTGAATTTAAAAGTCGGATGAGTCCGTTAAAATTATTCTTCCTTTATCTCCGCGTTGTAACATGCTTTCAATCCTCAAAACCTAAAAACAATCTTTCAACATAATAATCTCAGAAATTTGATTTATTATAATAAATCTGATCTGTTTAATAATAACATAAACGTGCTTTTCCGTCAAACCAATTGGACAATTTATAACAACAATTTATTTATACATTTGTTTATTTATTGACTTATTCATTGGTTGATTTATATTTACTTTTGAACATTTGTTACTATACTAATACGGATTTCCAAATTTTGATTGCAAACACAAAGAAGGAATTGCTGATTGTTTACAAAATATATCACGAACGTAACATAATTAGACCACCACTTTTACAAGCACCATCTTTTGCATCCGCGACATCACTTTCCCGTTATGGATACGTTGTGCATAATTTACTATTATTGTTGGCAGCGATAGAAGCGTACGAGACACAATTCCGTGAAATTGCAAGGAGTAAACATCCCTTTTCCAAGCCCCTAAAAAGCTGCATCCCAGTAATAAACTTGAGATGAAAAGAAATGAAACGGACGCCCGATGGCAGAAGTAACACCACGTCCTCCTTCCTCCCCCTTGGTAAAATCAATTATTTAATAACATGCCAAACCGAAAGGGAGGGGGGGGGGGGAAAAGAAACTTACCCTTACAAGAAAAACAATTCAACTTTCACAATCGTGCTCTAAGTTGACTATTTTTTACCATAATCGATAAATCAACATTTCACTTAGACACACAAACAGAGAAGAAACGAGATGTTGTGTTTATCATTGATGTTGTTTTCTAATTGTCCTTGTTGTTTATTTTGAAACAAATGTTAATTTGAGAATTGCTTTTGGTTCAAATCGTTTGTTCATAAACATCAAATATGTGTCGAGGATACCGAGATGAACCGGATCGCGTTTGACGTCACTGGTTGTAAAAAGCGTGCAGTTGAAAAGAACCTTTTGGGAGAAGAAAAAAAAAAAAAAAGTTGTCTGTTGTTGTTGATGAATTTGTGGCTTGGAGACTTACCAGGGTTCGGTTAATCCAAACGGCGTGGACTGGATTGAGCGGATTGAAAGCATGCAAAAACACTGTAAAGAGAAAGCACCCGAAGAAGCACTCGCGTTCGGCCCATTCGGCTGGATGCAACACACCCCCATCAACACGAGAGACTTATCACCAGCGGCACTTTGCAAGTCCGATTGCTTCAAATTCAGGATCGATAACTGACTAAGCCTGTCGAGCCGGCGAGCTCAATCGCGGGACACATCCCGTCGCGAGCGATCGCTTTTCGGAGCCTGCGAAACGCCGTGCTCACCGGATCATCCGCGAATGAGACTCAGTCCTGCGCAGCAGCGCGCTCCCGCGGTACTCCGCGGAACTGAGAAGCAATCCTAAAAGCTGCAAACCTCTAAACCTGCCTCGCTCCGCCAGTCCGCCCCCAGCCCCTACCCCTCGGGGTTGGACGCGCTGGAGGGGCTGGCCTTCGTTGGTGTTTGTGCGCGCACAAACGTCACCGGTTACGTATGAGTGTACAGGATGTTTCAAGGCAATAATCAAATCAACCAATTTCGGAAATATCGTTGCTCCCCCCAGGGCCAAAAATTCATTACTGCGTGGTACCCGGCCTCATCAACCAATCGGTCACTATCATAATTCCATAATCAACGCGAATCCAGATCCAATTTTTTTTCAAACAAAATCATGTAAACAAACCTTCGAGCGACACGCTTTGTTTACGTTTTTAATTTTTATCCCTGTTATGTTTTCATTCGAATGTTTACATTCAAAAAGCTGCACTTGCAGAGAAACTTTATCAGATGGGATATTAAATTAAAGAAGATATGAGTAAACCTTCGAGGGATGGCTCATTATTTTCAAATTCTTTTTTCTTTTTGTTTTCTTTTTTTGTTTTTGTTGTTATTTCAAATGTTTACATCTGAAAAGCTGAGTTGGAGAGATGTGATATTTGCAAATGGATATTGAATTGGAAATAATTGTAAATAAACTTCGAAGGGATGGCTTATTATTTTCAGATTGTTTGGTTTTCATTCGAATGTTTGGATTATCAGACAACGAAATTAAGGAATATTCATTAAATGAATTTATAAAAAAAAAAATCTTCAAGGGTTGGTTCATTGTTTTCATTTTGTTTTCATTCGCATTTTTATTTTAATAATACCGAGTTAAGAAAAAATATGGATCCGAATTTAAAAAAAAAAAGTAAACAAACCTTCGAACAGCGGCTGGCTTATTTTTAAATTGTTTTGTTTTCGTTCGAATGTTTACACCGACAAAGCTCTAGTCCTGGCGAACGAGGATAACACATACGTTATCATAACCACTAAGGGAAAGAACAACAACAACCAACAAAACTAAGCGTAGAAGAAAGAAATTTAAAAAATGTATAAACAATTTTTTTTAATGTAAACAAACCTTCGACTATTAGTTAGTTTATTTTTGAATTTTTTTTTTTAATTTTCCTTGAATGTTTACATTCAAAAAGGAAAAAAAGTCTCTTTATAAAAACAATGAAAAAAATGAACGCCGAACATAAACTAACAAAATTTGAAATAAATATAAACAAGAATTGACCTTGTTTTCGTTTGTTTGTTTTTGTTGAATGTCGAAATTAATTTCAAAGACTTTCTTTTCCAGTGGAACGAATCTTAAAATAGTCAAACAAAATATAATTTTGTATCGACGAAAATTATCTTGAAATTAAATTGTGAAAAATATTTGCACGTAAGGAATGTCCTATTTTGCGTTGCAAAAGTGTGAAACAAAAGCGATAAATTTGTTGAATTCAATTTTCGTCGGTGGCTGTTAATCGAATTGAAAGAATTACCAAACAATCTTATATCTCCATTATTTCAATTACACTGCGTTCTTTTTCGAACGAATCGTTCATTCATCGAGTAATATTCAAATTTCCATTAAATTTGTCGCTACGTTGGAACTCCGATAATCGATATTCATTTAAAATGTAATCGTACGATGGCCATAAAATAAAGTTGCAGATATTACGCACAACGTATATAACGTCAAAAAAATGTTTCCCTCTCTAACATGGAAATTCGAATTTTCTCAAAGGAAACAATGAAATTGTTTATTCAAATCACAAAATTTCCTTTTGAAAACGATTGAAAACATATCGAAAAATAATGTTGTTTCTGTTTCAACATTTTTTTTATAACGTCTGTTAAATTTTTTAGAGTTTAAATAAAGACTTTTTGCAATTTTCCTGAACTTATTCATCTGACAATTTTAAACAAAAAAAAAATTACAATTTCAATTAATGATCAATCAGTTGATTCAAAGTGTTCAATTTTAGACGAATTGCGTCAGAACTTTTCTGTACGTCAGAACATTTTCATAACGAAGAGGTTTAAAAAATAGCGATAAAAAAATGACATTTGCATTCGTAAAATCTGACTTTTGCATCGAATTTGAAAAAAAAAAAGAAAGAAAGTTGGACGCTGCCGAGTTTCCATTCACGTTCGAAATAATTTTAAAGCTGAATGGTCAGGAGGATAGATAAATAGAGGTTCCGTAGGAAAACCCTTCGGGGTGGTTCGTGTGTATTACTGGCGGCTAGGTCATTCATATGTAGGTTAATTACACGTGAAGAGCAGTCAGTAAGAATTACTCCGATGGAGTCAAAATGAAAAACGTGCATGGATATATACATTTTTGGCTACTCCCATTGTATGCCATCACGAATAAAATACGTTTTTCATCTCAAAATAATCGTATCGCTCAAATTTATATTCTCCTTCCTATAACGAAGCACCAAAAAACAATTTAAAGAGTTAAAAAACAATTATAAAAGTTGCAAAATTTGTACAAACATCGTTCAAACAGTTTTATAAAATTACGAGGTATAATTATTTCGAATTAAAAAATTGTTTCACAAAACACTTTTATGTTGAACAACAATTGTACTTTTAATTTGAAATATAACATTTCAGAGTCCCTTGGTTGTAATTTTGGATGAATTCATGTATCACATAAAGACAATGACTCGAAGTTGAAACTAAGTTTGAAACAACACGGAGATTTGATGTCTTAGGTCACACCCTGACAGTCTGAGATTTCAAACTGATAACAATATGCATAAATCTTGGGAGCTTTAGACTTTGATTATTTAACGGTTAAGATCTCTGGGACAATTATTGTATGTGGAAGAACTTTTAATTCAAAATTTAATGACGTAATTGTGCTTTAATCAGTGAATAATATTCCACTTAACGTGTAACTTCGATAGCGCGGAATAGAGTTAAGTAATTAGACTTTGGGCAAATCTTATTATTTCAAGTTATGCTCAACTATAACAATTAACAAGCAACATCTATACAGCTCTAATTTTTCCCTCCTCCTTTCATTCAACTGAATTTAATTATAGCTTGATTAAACTACTGAATACAATAAAATAATCAAAATCAAGTCCATTGTTAAAGAGATCGTATTATTGTTTTTTATTCTCAGTGCAAAATTGTATCATTCAATTTTCATGGCTTAATTTCAGAAAACAAAATTACGAAATATTATATTCATTATAGCTGGATTTATGGTACGATCCACGTTCTGAGTTGCGTGTTAATGATATATTCACATTAACGCTTTAGTTTTGTTTCAACATGATTTGTGATTGAATTACACGACGATTTCATCCCACCAATCAACCTGGCGAAGATTTATTATACAAAAACTCCAAAATATAATCAACTTATTTTATATATTATTCTTTAAAATGAATAATGAAACTGTCCCTCTATTTTATCTATTGCTTTACTGACTTACAAGTTTTTGTTTTTAACGAAACTTCCACCTCACATTGTTTTTAAAAAAACAAACAAATTATTACTTGGAAAGAAAATTGAAGAAAAAAAATTGTCCAACAAAAATAACCTTTTCGATAAAGTCGGCCACGTTTTCGTAGTTTGACGAAACTTTTACATCTCACCTTTCCTTCAACCCAAAAAAAATTATAAAGTAATATTTAATTTGAAAAGAAAATTTACTTGCAAAAATTGTCACTTTGTTTTTGTTTATTTAACAAGAATGACCTCTTGATTGGGTCGAACATTCCCTTCGACTTTGAGAATTATCTCGAGTTTGTCACAGCTTCTTTCACGCTACGGTGATACACGAAATGAGATCTAATACATCTCAACTGTCTTTGTTGCAAAGGTGTAGATTTCATCCCTTCGTTCAAACTTCCCATCAGCTTCTTCATGTGAGATTTTTCCCAAGCTCGAGTTTCCTGTAATTGAGTTAATAAAGATAAAAACATCTGGGGTGAATCCAGATTAATTATTATTTTTTTATATATATATATAATAAATAATAATTAGAACAAAAATTGGTTTCTTACCTAGCCTTTTGATGTAATTTGAGATCGCTTTTATGGACAAAACGTGTGTTGCATCGCTTTGGCCTATTCTTCCCTATCATCAGGATCTAAGATGGTTAATTAAAGCTAAGTTCAAATTCGCTTTGTCGACTAACTTGATTCAGATTATAGGAGTAACTTTGAGCCACGTGATATTTTGTCATAGAATCGATTACTATCATTTGAGGCTCGTATAACTCCTTTGCGGGTGGCGCACCGAACATAAACGAATTGGCAAACGCGAGTAACGAAAATTAACCTGCATTACTGACGGAGTTCGACAAATTTGTGATCGATTCAAACTTGAAAGAATCAAAACAATAACAAAGATTTGTGGAATTGTAATTTCATCGATGTTATTCGAGCTTTTTCAGCTGTTTGATTATATTTTGATTGTTTTATCAGAGAAACAGAGGTTATTCAAATAGTTCCCATGGGCAAAGTTACTCAAACCAGACGCAGGACGAGACGCGAGTTGCAGAAAGTCAGACAGGAAGCTCTTGCTGCCAAACAACGACTGGTTTGTGCAAATTGCAACATTTTTAGGGTTATGTTCAATATTTGTTATTTTTAATTTTCATTCAATTTTGTATCTTTTATTGGTTCAAAATTTATTGTATTCATTAATAAAAAGTGTTTGTTTACTAAATTTGTATTCACTTTAACTGGTTTTATTTTTCTTGAGTGTATTTTTTTTTTGTATTTAAAAATTGATCTTAACAAATGTAAGCTTGAGCAAGAATAATCGATTGCTCAATTTCAACTTGTTTCAGAAAAAACGTAATCCACAGCCGAAACAAAAAGTGGTGATCAACGACATTCTGAAAGACATCGTTCAAAAGAGAAATGAAACAGTAATGATTGCTATTAGTGTTAAATCTTTCACTTACAACGTTTTTTTCATAATGAACTTTATTTTGACGTGATTTTAGGAAAACGGAGCACAAGACCATAAAAAAGAAGCACATCAAATAGTAACTAACAATACAACGGTAATGTAAAAATTGCGATATTTTTGTTTAATTTATTTATTTTAAAAGTCCGTCACATGACAACTTTATCATAAAGTATCTTTTTGAAGGTTCGCCATTACATATTTATTTGATCAATATAAAATATTCCAATTCAATCTATAAATTTATTTTAAACTGATCAAACTGTTCAATGAGATTCAGATTTTAAATGTAGCATCAATTTTGTCAAACGAAAACAGTATTGAAATCATTTTATTTACATTTGACCGAGTGGAAAGACAAAATATACGCTATTGTAGCTTTTTATTTTCATGAGTTAATTTCCTCACTTTCTCTCCTTTAATAATGTTCTCTGATTGAATGCATTTTCAGGACGTTGGTTTCTATCAAAAAGGCTACAAAGGTGCTGAGATAAAAAATGACAGTAAATTCGATATTTCTTCAATCTTATTGATGTCATTAAAATGTTATTGCTTATTTTATTAATTATATTTTTTAGTTTTTTTTTAACTCTCTTCTCTTTTTAGGAAAAGGATTAGTGGACAAAAAGAAACAAGCTCGGTTAGATGATAATGTTTTATATCTAATGAATGGCAACAATGACAGTATAAGGTACTGAAATAACAAATTACACATTATCATTTTTTCTTTTATTAAAAAATGTTTTATTGTTTTATTTTAATTATTTCAGCAGTGATGAAAAGATGAATAATTTCCATCGATCTCAAAAAAACAATGTTACGCCTGATTTTATAAGTTTGCCCGAGGTCGAAAACAAGAACAAATCATGGAAAAGTATTTTCAACAAGCCATTAGACAAGGACGCGGAGAACCATGTTCTCTACAAACACGATCCTCAAAAGTACAAAATCAATTCGCTGAAAAATAATGCAATCGGTTTCATCTCATTTCAGTAGATTTAAATGAAGATCTGTTTTAGATTCTCACCGCTTTTTCGTCGCAAACGACTGGACGTCAAAAAGGACGAGACGGTCAGATTGCAAAGCCAAGTGCTACCCAGTGAACCGAAAGTCACCCTGAAAAATGTCCTCGAGATAAAAGAACTGTCCTCAAAGATGGCCCAGGAAATTTCGACCATCAAAATAGATAGTCAATCGGGTAAACAAATAGTCCAATCCAAAGTGTTATGAAAATGATATTTTATGATTATAAGTAATTTGTGAAAATATAAAAAATATACTACATAAATTTCGTCCTTAAAAAATTAATAAACTGAAATAATAGAAAGGATGAATAATAAAAATGTAAACTTAATTTTGCAATTTTTGTTAATTTAGGTACGCTGCGCGAAGAATTGGAGTTTCTCAGAACGACGTGCAGGAAAAGTTGGTCGACAAACTTGAACAGCTGCAAACAGGAGCAATCGATCGAGATACAAGCATGTTCAGGAGCAACAACCCAATCTATCATCTGCAACGCACTGTTCCCAGAGCTGAAGGATTCTCAAAGACATTCAGCCGAGACTACGCCAAAAAAACGGGGGATTAATTTTTTCCAAAGTGGATCGTTGAGTCCAACGCCAACTCCATTCAAATTTCTGTTCACTCCCCTGGAAAAGCCAACGCGGGTATTTTTACCTTCAAGCATCTTGCAGAAGGAAAAGTCTGTGTATTATAGGCCAGAGAATTTTGGAAACGCTCCAAAAGACCGTTTTCCCATCGACATGAGCTTCAGCACGAGAAGTTTAAAGGCCATGTCCATCGACAGCGACGACGAGGAAGTTAGAGTTATGGAAACTAAACCGGTGAAGGAGGACCGGAAGTTTTTAGTTTCGGAAAACAATTACAAGGAGACGAAAAACATCTTTAGTCATGTTCAAAATAATCAGTCGATTTTTGCTAAGGAATTCATGTACGGTGGTCACGGATTGGGTACAAGTCACGTGAATTATATTGACAAAAAATCAGTTAGTAATTTGCTAGATTCGTTTTGGTTTTTGTTTGATTTGTTTTTTGGTGTTTTATTACAGTATAAATTGGAGATTTGTTTTAGTTTCAGAAGGATCACAATTATACTAAACGACGGACACATCAACCGGTGGCAGAAAAAAAGCATGAATTCGCACATACGTCCTACTATAATACTGACTTGAACGTTGATCAGAACATGCGCGAACATCCAAGGAGGAGATTATCTTCCGATAGATCAAGCTCCAGGAGTGACGAGAGAAACTTCGCGTCTACGTCCAGGTTGTCGAGCGGTGACGAGAAGGACAGGGCGGTTCGAAACATCCCTCGGCAGAAGAGTCATCGACACGGTTTCGACAACCATGATCAATACTTGGTAAAACGCGAAAACGCAGTCATAAAATTCGATAAATTTGTCCGTCAAGACGCAATTAAGTATATTGTGCCAACGCTATTTCGATCAATTTTCCCTGCCTTAACTTAATAGTCCGCCTATTACAACGACAATGCGGTTACCAGTAATATAATGAGTCGGGCACAATCGTATAACTTAATTCTTAATTGAATTTCCTGGTTCACTTGTAACCTATAGCCTGGCTAGAGCAATTACGAGATTTCATTTCACTGATAATCTAATCTCTAATTATAATAAATTGATTAAAACATTTTTAACAAAAAAAAAGTACCTTGAAACTATAATTTACTTCCAAATTAAAATGTCAAAGAAAATAAAATAAAACATTGATTTAATCTGAATCGATGGATCTTTCGTAATTGTTTCGTTTTAAAATTTTCAATTATTTTTCAGGTCTGCGTCAATAATTCATCAGGCGGTTCGCATCGGGGGTACGAAAATCACAAAAGCATCCAACCGAGTCCGCGACGAGACCAATTCGTTGCCACTGAACTAAGCGAAACGACAAATCCAACTATCGTCGTGGTGATGCCGCCCTGCGGGATACAGCACATGGATTACAACGAAATAAAGAATGTCTCGCGCAACGCGTGTCAATTTTTGAGCCAGGGATCGCACCAGCGTCCTAGCTTCAGTGAATCGTCGGCGGTGTGCATCTCGCAGCCATCCAAGTTCCTCAAAATTGAGGAAGACAAGCGGTTCCTGAAAAAACCGATATATCTCAGCCAGGAAGACGATCAGACCCATCGCAAAGTTGGCCGAGTCGTGTCCATGGATGGGTTGCGACCGAAACATTTCTGCTGTAACAGAATGCCAGTTTTAAAAGAAAGCGAGGAGAGAAACGTTTCTTCTAGACAACAGTTCCAAGTAACTTGAAATTTTCACTCGATTTGTCAAGATAGTTTTTTGGAGTCTTAATTTTTTAAATTATTATGAAACTTGAATAACCATTTTAACTGTCATTTATTGTTATATAAGTTATATAAATATGTCCCGCTGGTAGTTATAAGTCAATTGAAATGTAATTTTATTTTAGTCGTTTCAGAGGAGCCGACATGTCTGTAGAAACCAGGGCGCTTCAAAAAGCAGATGCGATTTAGAAAAATTGCAGTGCTGTTGCGATAGGTTTAATTCCTTGGATAATGAGCGTGAAGTTCGACCAGTGAAACATTGTTCGCAACCGATCGAGGATTCAAGATACCATAGACACGATGACTATTACTTTCAGAATTAACTTAAAAATTGTCTGTACTTGTAAATGTAAGTGATATAATGAATAGATTTAATTAATCAAGCCTGAGTTGTCGAAAATTTGAGCAAGTCTGATTTTATTTGACTGAATAAAAATTTATTTAATCAGATCTGTTTGAATTTTCTGAGATCTCAGGTTTCTCATTAAATATTATTATTAGGATATTATTATTAGATATGTTTTAATTTTATTTAACTAAACGTCGTAAAATCAGATGAAAATTATGGAATGAAAATAAAATTAGATCAGATAATTTAAATCACGAACAAATCAATTGTAGATTTTTGTTGTCAAATTATGGATAATCTGCAAACTTGTGTTCAATCATTAATGTTCAGCCTTTTTCCCCAAGATAATTGACTAAATTAACAATTATCGTTTTCTTTGGTTTCAGATACGATCGAGTATCTTTTTGAGATTGGTTGACGGTACTCAAACTAACGAGCAAGATGACGACTAATTTATCTAATCACATCAGAGATTATTTCTCTTAACCTCACGCCAGTCGAAAAAAAAAACATCGACAATTGTTTATAGCTTTGTTCTGTTTATATTTCGTTTATGTTACGTTTATTCTATTTTCTTTATTTATTTATTATTGATTGCATATAATTGAATATGTAATTCGATACGAATTATTACACCGTAATGACTTTTTGATAAAAATGTACTCTCTGAAATCGAATCGCATAATTAGGAAATAATTATTGATAATTAATTTACGTTCTCGTTGAAATGAAAAACAAATATTTTGTATAAAATTGTTTGTAAAAAACAAACAAGAAGATATTCTTATGATTATTATTATGTATCTGAGATGAAATTGCATTGAAATCGATTTTGTAATTTTCATTCTCCATTATAATTCGTGATGAAACACCGTTTTCTTGTTACGAAAACTTTTGTGATTGTTCACGTGGAGTCTAAAGTTAGTGTCACATTTGAAATGTTGTGATTAAAATAGCAATGCACATATGAATACTCTAAAATCAAAAACCTGCAAAAAAAAAAAACAAAAATAAAAGTATTGTAAAAAAAAGATTAAAAGCAAATTAAAATTGCATTGAACACAACCGAATATTGAATCTAATTTATTTCATCGGTCATTTATCGTTAAAATGAAATATTGTAATTTTTATGTGTGAATTAAATTGTTTAAGTGACAAATCATAAGTCATGCGATTTATTGGAAAAACGCAAAAAAATGGAAGCAACTATGTTTGTTGAGAAAAATTTTTCAAGGACCCGACGATAAGGAAAACCGGAAGCAGATAGTAACCAATCGCACTAATGCACGGACGGAAACTGCGTCTCCGCCTTCGTTTGAACAGTCTTCAAAACAGGAGAATAAGTTATTCGAGTCCCAGCATCGTTCATAAGTCCAATTTATACTTTGTGCTCAGTGTTCCGCATTTTCTTCAGCACGTAGTTCAGAGTTATGTGCCAAGTGACAATCCAACAATTTTCAGAGCAGCTTGAACAATGAAGAATTTCTTCCTGATAGCATTCCTCTGTTCTGCGTGGGTTACTAGTACTCCTGCCAGTTCAAGTGAGAAATATTTTCATCAAGCAAATAATTTGATACAAACGAACTCGCTGTTTAAAATTCTTTCATTTTAATTAATTAAAACATTCGTTGTGTATTTTTGTGTATTAATTTCGATTTAAAAAGAAGTGTATGCAAAATGAAAACAAACCTTGATGATTATCACAAATTATTTATAATTTTTTTCAGGCTCTCAGTGCCCTCATGTAAGTTTAGAAAACGGGAGGACTCGTTTAAGAGCAAAAGGACGATTTATAAAATTCTTCTGTCACGATGGATTCACCCTCATTGGCAACAAATATTCGGATTGCATCAAAGGCGAATGGGACTCACCTCAACCAGTCTGTGCCAGTCAGTAATTTTACAAATATCACTTTATCATTAACACTTAATAAATCAATCATTATCACTTAATTATCATCAAAAACGTCTACTAATTTTGATTAGCAACAATTTAGTTAAATTTAATTATTAATCTCTTCAGTGTTCTTGAAAATGTTTTAAAAAATTTATATCCACAAATTGCATATGAAAGGACAGTTAATTACAGCCGAGTTGCAACTAATTGTGTCCATAATTTTTGTTCACAACTGAGGCATCGCATTTCATTTCATGTAATCTGTTTCGTTTAATAATGAGCCCGCAAAGTGGCACTGCGAATCGAGCGTATTTCTAATGCAAAAGCTCTATATCAAAATAGCTGTGTGAATTTTAATTAAACAGACAAACATAAAAAAAGGTCTAGCGAGATGGTTCATATTGAAATGATTGTTTCAGGCTCCAACTGCCCGAGTTTACCAAAACCGGAGAACGCTGACGTAGTGCCGTCGTATCGTGGCGCTGTATTAATGTATTTTTGCGAGTCAGGCTACACGCTTATCGGAAACTCGGAAATTTATTGTAATGGCAAACACTGGAACGGCACCGCTCCATTCTGTCGAGGTGAATTCCCTCTCTTATTGTAACAAGCTTTGTTTGATAAAAAAAAAAAAAAAAAAAAAAAAAAAAAGTAGTAAACTCTCCTAACCGGATCCACAGATCGGATCAAACAGTAGAAAAAAAGCTGGACAATTTTCACTCGCCTGCAATTTTTGATGAAAGAAAAGTTTACTACTTTATTTATTTTTTTTTTTATTTACCAAGATATGTTCATCCCTGAAAAATGTATCTTTGATATGTATTGGTTAGAAGAAAAAAAGAGTGTAAAAACGCTAAAGTAGTTACTTTTTTTGTACAGAAAAAAATGTGCCACCGCCGACATCGTGCGACTTCGAGAAACCAGATCTGTGTTGGTGGGAGCAGGACCCGTTCCACGACTTCGATTGGCAGAGACACAATTTCGAGACGCCGAGTTCAAAGATTGGAACCGGCCCAACGTTCGATCACACGTTGGGACGCGGACAGGGCGGTAAATGAATGCGATCGAGTTAGACATCAGATTGGGCTCTATGCTCGTCAATTGAATTGACTATCGATTAATTTCAGGTCATTATCTTTACATCGAGGCATCGGGCAAATTGGCCAATGACACGGCTCGCATCAACTCACCCCTTTACAACGGCTCGTACACTCACAACGGGTGCTTCTCCTTTTGGTACCCCCTTTATTTCGTCATTGAAACGATCGAAATGTTCAAAAACACTACAATCAATTTTCACAATGATTCGTTATTTTTAGGTACCACATGTTCGGCTTGACCATCGGCACCCTCAACGTGTATTTCAAGCCGGAAAATGAAAACAGCTCGAAATTAATGTTCACGAAGAGCGGCGACCAGGGAGATGAATGGCACAACGGAATGTTCCGATTACCTGTTGTGGAAACGAATTTTCAAGTCAGTCTTTCTTTTCGCGATTATAATTTATGAAAAGCGATGAAACTTTCCAATAACACCCCGGGCTATGATTGCAGCTCATAATCGAGGGTGTCCGGGGCCAGAGATATATCAGCGACATAGCTATCGATGACATTGCGATTCTTCAGGGGGAGGAATGCAATCAAACAATCGAAACTACAGTCACCGATCGGACTAACGGCGGTAAAAATGGGATAAACGTTTTAGAAACGTTTTATCCCGAGAACTTTGACAACTGTTACAAATGAACTAGCTGCCCTGCGATGATCTGTTTGTTGAGTTACTCAAGTACCTTCCCTTTTTTTAGATCTCGTGGAGATCGTCCATGCGGCGCTCACGTGCCGCGGCAAATGCAATGATTCTTTCCTCGGAACGCCCTCGCCGTCCGTCCTGGCAACAGATATCTGTTACTGTAACATCGATTGCGCTGTCTACTCTGTCTGCTGTCCGGACTTTTATGCCTACTGCCTTAGTGGTACAACATAGAATCATAATAGTTCAGTTTCAATTTTTTGATTGAATACAATTTTTGTTAAAATATCATTATTTTGTAGATACTTCAACCGATATACCGGATATTGTAACAACGCCGTCTCTGATTTCAACTTCAACCGTTGTCTCACACGACGTACCGATAAATCGACCCGATGGCATTGATCCAATTGTCCAAAAGTCCAGTACGATGAGCACAACTACTTTTATCGAAGTCGAGACACCGGCTACAACGATAAAACAAAAAACCGAACCTGACGAGGAACCTGAGTGCGAGCAGTGCTACGAAGGTGGAACTTTAAAATGTTTCCTATCTTCTGAACCTTCAATTTCATCTTGTTTTTATTTTGCTACTTTTATCATGACTTTGGATGATTCGTTTGAATTGCTACATTTTTTTTGTTCTTTTTCTTCTGGCGGAGGAAATTTATGTCAGACTAAATAGTATTGATTTTTTTGACATTTTATTTTACAGTTTCCGATACAGGAGAAGTAATGCACAACACGCAGCACCTGCATCGTCAGGACGTGCGACTTGGCATGGCGAGCATTTTCGGCATCGTTGTGGGACTTCTGGCAGCAGTTACCATCACAGCAATCACCGCTTTTGTCATTCTGCATCAGCGTCGGACATACAAAAGAGGAAATAGTAGCTCCGGTCTGTCGGAGGACAGCGACGTAAGGTTCCTAACTTCGGACGAGGCTCTTGACTTCCACATCGCCAGACCGTCAAGCGGCGACTATGATGAAATCTGAGAAAGTGTCGTTGAGATATAAAATACCTGTCCTGATTTTTTACACTGTCACGTTATATATTTACTGTTGATTGGTATTCAGGTCCTGTGGATCACTTTTCGCTAACAGACATGCATCAGTTTACAAAAAGAAAATTGCAGTGAAACTGACAAAACTGAATTCAGGAACATACTTTTTGATATGTAAAATATTTACTTGTACTATTACTTCGGTGTAAGTTATGTAATTTCGTTTGAAATCAAGTACTTTTTATATCTAAGAAAAATAAATTGTAAAGTTTGAAAGTAGAGAGAAAAAGAGGGATGCGACTTTTTTTTTGAAGTTTTATGTGCACACTTGAAAATGATTGCATGCCCAGTCAACCATCAAATCACTGAGACA
Source organism: Trissolcus brochymenae (assembly GCA_030523145.1). Lineage (NCBI taxonomy): Eukaryota > Metazoa > Arthropoda > Insecta > Hymenoptera > Scelionidae > Trissolcus > Trissolcus brochymenae. The sequence continues at coordinate 68,685 of JAQQRF010000421.1, forward strand.
TCACTGTGACGGGTTTAAAAGGAACAAAAATAATCCTTCCAAAAACGCGAGCGCTATGCATGTGACACATACGTGACGTCACCGTTATGTCACTGCGATTTTATGGTTGACCGGAAATTTATTTCCATTGTAGCGGTTAATTAACACGAGATGGGCACCGGCTTTATCCCAATTAAGCTAAAAATTATTTCAAATATTTGCCGTTCTTGTTTGGCCTATCAAAACTGTTCACTTTTGATTAAATTGACGACAATAAGCTTGTTTTAATTACTTTTTTTTCTCTCTCTGTACGAGTGTACAGTTTTTTTTTTTTTTAACTTTATGAGTAATTTTGAAATAATGTGTTGAACTAATAGTAATTGCAAGCTGTGTAATGAATCGACGGTCTGTTACTTCCATTATTTTATTCTCTTTTTTTAGGATGCAAGTACCTTTTTCGTTTGTTGAACATTTATGAGATTTAAAATGTATTTGGAATGAACGGCAATTGATAAAAAATTCATCTGGGTGTAAAAATATCTAAACTTTAAAATTTAATGATTTTTTTTTTTTTGTATTATTAAGATTGAACGTTTTCCAGTTTTATTCTTCCGTGATGAATAAAACAGAAATTACAATCCTTATTTTGCCGCCTTTATGTAACTGATTATTTTATCATCAATTTCAGCACTGCTATTTTGAATACCAGACTCCTGGGGAATCAAAAGCTATTTTAGTACTTAAAACGAACTTAATTAGAATGAACGTATAATTCAATATTGTTCTTAAAGAAAATAATATTTCAGTTAAATACAAAATTATAACTCACTCTTTTAATCTCGAACAATTCATCAAAATATTTTTTTAAATCTTGTTTTGTCAATTTCTTGATTTCTTCTTTGCTCATCTTGGAAAGTTTGTTCAAAATATTTCTCAATCTTTCGACGAAACCTGTAACTTCCTGAAATTTTTGCAAAATTAATTTAAATTAATTATTTAATAATAAAAAATATATCAAAATGAAATAAAACTACAAACTTTTTTCAAATTATCATTTTCTGTAAATGTTCCGAGATCTCTCTTAGTCTTGGTTTTCTCCTCGATTTCTTCCAATTGATCTTTTTTCTAAAAAAATTCCAATTATTCATCCGTTACTGAACAATGAAATTAATTTTGCTTGAAAACACAATTTTCAATCAAATATTCCATCTTTTTTAAAATGATTTCTTTTCTGCTCACCAGTCCTAAATATCTCGCAAGTTTTTCAAAATAGCTTTTGATTTCATCGATTAAGTTTGGATTTTGACTCAAAAATTCGTCTATTCTTTTTTTAACTTCCGTAACGTATACCTTAAGTTTATCATAAATATACAACGAATCATCCAATGCTTCCATGGCATTTTTCAGACTCTTCACAATTTTACCGAATTTCTATAAACAAACAAATTTTTATAATTTATAACTCATCATATTAAATTTTAAAAAATAAAATTAATTATTACATTTCAACAGACCTCTACATCTTCTACCGACAATGCCTCAGGATTAGGTAATTCGGGTAAATCTACGAGAATTGCATTTTCCTCTTCATTATTAATCTCTGCTGCTGGATACGGATGTCTATATGGCCCTATTAGAATTTCATTTTCAGTTATATTCAACTCCTGAAATAAAAAATAAAAATTCAAACAACCAAAAGTTTTTTTTTTTTTTTTTTAAAGAAAATACAATTTTGGATTATAAAAAATTGGACAAACCTTTAAGAGAGACACATCACCAGAAACACTAGCTATGACAAAAATAGTGAAGAAAATTATCTTCATTATGAAAAGAGTAATTTGTTTCGAAAAATGAAAAATATATTTTGTAAAAAATTGTAACGGATTACAAAAATTGAAATCAGATTCGGTGTTTTATCTTCATAACACTAATCGACTAGATATATAGGATTTGTTCTTATATATATAATAATACATGAAAAATTAAATGGCTCTTTAATACGATATTGCTACCTCCAAGTTTAATGTTTCGAAATATCTCGGGCAATTTTATTCTATAAATATATGAAAGAAAATTACAATCTAATACTCAATTACTAATCCTATTAAATAAAAAAAAATTTTAAAATTGTTTAAATTTATATTAAAATATTAAATTTTAAATTAAAAAAATTTTGAAAGTATCTGTTGTAGTTAATTATTTTATAAGAAAATGATGTATATATTCAGAGAATTTGTTTAAAAGTGAAAAGCATCTTAAAAATTTCTCTCCTAAGCATATTTTGTTGCATGTTCATCATATAAAAGTGAAAAGCTAGAATTTTTTGCGAAGATAATAAAAAATATAATTTTGGATTCATAGGCTGATACAAATTTTAATAAAAAAACAAAAATTTTAATTAACGTAATCGTTCACTTTTTTCAATTCTCATTAAGAAAGTTGATGATTACGTTAATTATATATTTTTTTATCAATTAATTTTTTTTTATTTTGTTTTTTTCTTTAATTTGGCCCCTGGGTTTCAGTCTAACCATAGTTACAGATGTGTGAAGGTGGGCGTACGTGCCGATAACAAGGGGCCAATAAAATAATCATCACAGTTCGAACATCTGTATGAAAGATAAAAAAAAGTGTCTCAACTCACTGGAGAATGATGTCTTTGAATTATCAGTTCCAGTAATTGGAACAAAAATTCGGAATAAAAAATGAAGAATTTCATTTTTAATTAGTTTCCTTTTCTGGAAATCTAATAAACGAGCTATTTGGTTTTAATTAATTCGGTTTAATGGTTCTTATAAATTTCTTTATCTTGATTGCAAATCTTTCACCAAAATTTGTTACAATTTATAGCTAATAGATATTATAAATTAATTTTTGATATCATATCTTGTACGTATTACAAAGTAGATTCGGATAATCTAGTTACGTAGAATCTACGACAGTCGTCCCAAAGGGACATCTAAACTCGTTTTGGAACGTGAATTATCCTCTTTAAACGGGAATTAAGAGTGTTAATGTGTGACTCAGCGCGCCGAATTAACACATGTAGCTGGTCTACGGCTTTGTTCTAAAATGTAACGGCTCAAAATTTTAAGAAAAGAATTAAAGTTGCTTTAATAATTTAAAATTAGCATCGCCGCATACTGCGGATTAGCATTTATTTCATCCATCAAAGCTAATTTTTTGTTATTTTCATAAGAATACTCTTCATAATTGTTCTCATCATAACTTATATAGAAAATTGAACATAAAGACTTATTTTAATTTGTCGAATGAATCATAACGAAAAACCCCGAGGCAATTTCAATTTCATATGATTAGAGATAGTAAGCAGAAACAATTGATTTCAAATTCATAAATACGAATGTAATGGCATGAATGATGATTCGACAGTTTGGTAGCATTTATCGCCAAACAAGGGAGTTGAATCAAATTATAATCGGTTCGAGAAATTACAGTCACTATTTTTTCACAAACATTTTATTGCAAAAAAAAAAAGACATTCGTAGAGACTAGCTTCGCATAGTTACTTATAAACTTACAATGCGTTATAAAAAAGTCGATGATGTATGAATCTCACAACAGAATAATCGACAGTCATAGCAATTAAAATATAAGTAAATTATAATTATACGTATAATTATAGGTAATAAGACATTTCCAACCATTGAAACAGTCACAATTTACATAATAAAAAAAAGGATAAAATAATAAACCGTAAAGGGACGAGTTTCTAGCAAAGTTTTCCAAGGGTCAAGCCTCGTATATGTCGGGTACTGACTATATATATAAGTTGTATATCATTTACGTCTTGAAGCAACTTTAAATTGCCATGAAATACTGTTTTAAACTCATAGCTTCGAACTTTTACATATTTGGTATATATTCTCATTTTCCATCATGCCGAAGTGCTCTCAGAAAATTACCAACTTTTTTTTTTTCTCTCGGAACTTTTGCAAGTATCTTTGCAAACACAACAAGAAACGTGATTTTACAACTCAAGAAACACGCATCTCTCAAAAGAAAAAAAAAAATGATGATAATAAAAATACACTACAATACAATAATACAAAATTAAAAATTAGAAAAAAAAAAAAACAAAAGGAATAAAGTACAAGAGAAAAGTAAAAAAATGCAATAATCTTAAAAACGACTCGATAAAATGCACAAAACTGTTCATCGCGCGTTGCACATGTCAAAAGAGCATTAATTTTCATTGAAAAAAAGTGTCAATGTTTGATGAAATTCCATTACAAATTTCATCTGGCTGTACAGTTCGGTAATTAGCTATGAAAATTTATTCTCCGTGTGGTGTAACGACAATCTGATGTATCGAGCTGCTTTGGTTCCCTCAGTAATGTGGTTCTGGTTTGTTGACAGTGCCCCAGAACCAGATCAATTTCGAAGGGTCGTGTCTAATGAAGAAGAGGAACGGTCTGTTGGCGACGAACATTCTCTGGTCGCCGCTACGATTGAGCGCGACCGAAGTTGCGGCCGCCGCCTCAGTGCCCTTCTCATTGATGTTGATCTCGACCTTGTGCACCACGTCGTCCGCAAACAGCTGCGGGTTCACCGTCGTGTGGCTGTTTCTCAGGTCATCCAGCCCGTAAGTCGGGAAGGATTGCGAGTTCACAAAGGCCAAAAAGTCTTCATCGACCGGCCGGTTCTGTCTCATCCGTCGATTCGCATTTTGCGCGTCTCTCGTCATTCTGTGAAGATCGAAGCCGCTCGTCCACTGCTCCACGGTGTACCCATCGGTCCTGTACTTGACGGAATGTTTCGGATGCTGCGCCAGGTCTTCGTCGCTGTCGCCGATCCTCGACGATGGCCCGTGGTTTATCTGGTTGGATTCCTGTCGACCTGGAGAGAGCAGACTGAGATCGGCCATACCTGGCTGGAACAGGGAGTTCAAACCAAGATACTTGAGCGCTTCTCTGAGGTTCAACGTGCTCGACAACTTCATCCTGGGCAGGGCGACGATGCAGGTGTTCATCTTCATGTTTTCGATCAAGCTCTCCACTATCTCTGGTGTCAGCGAATTTTCAAAATGTTTCAAGTTCCGGGCGCCTTCCATTTTTGGGAGGATCAGGTACATGGTCACCTGAAACAACAAACAACCAATTTAAACCAATCCAAATTTTATCATCAGAGTTTTACCTTTAATATTTTGATATTGATTTTTTTCATTTGTGAAATTGAGTTTGGTAAATCAAACAGCTGAAATCCTTACCTCGCGACCTTTGTAAGGTAACCCGATGATTTTTGCTCCAAGTCTTTTGTCTTCGTAGAAAGGAAACTCGCCGCCGTTGTACATCATATCGACATCCAAAGGTTTTCCCGGTTCAATGAAAAATGGCTTGCTGTAACGCGAAATTGAATTCAATTTATGATCTTTACAATTTCGTTTCTTCTTTAATTACTATCTATTTATTTTTCACATTTCATTGTTTATATTTGTTATTAACGATTTGTTCTCTAAACGTCTCTCAAATTAAGATACATCTTTATTGAATATACCGTCTTGTTCCTTTTTCGAAGAAGTACTGATTCCACTCGCCGCGGAAATAAAGGGCCGACGCCAGAATCACTTTGGTCAAATCAGAAGGTGGGAACTGCAGGATATCCTTGATCATCCCGTTGGTTTTATTATAAACCCAGTTGTTGACGGATTGCTGCGCCTCCAGAGGTCGGTTTTGAAAATCCAGATTCATCACCTCGCTTTTATAAACTTTTTCACTGATCTCCTTAAATTGTGGTCTGATCGGGTACCCATTCTGAATGAAAAAAAAAAAAAAGAAACAAAATTCATCAATTGGTTTTAGATTTGGACGGTTAATCAGGACGAAAGATTGTTTTGTAAACGAACTTGAACGAAGATGCCGCTGGCTAAATTAGCAATAGGCTCGCCAGGCGCCTTTTTTCTGTTGATCTGCTCGATGAACGAGCCGAACATCTGATGCACGAGCTCGGAATGGTGCGTGATATCGACTCCCGACTGCAAACCAAGTAGCTGCACAACTTCGTTGAAAGTTTGACCGCCGGAAGCGAGCAATACCATTGCCATAGTTCCCGCGAGACTCAACGGTGAAAATATCACATTTTTCGTCAGGTCCTCGATCTCCGAGACCGACGTGTCGCTAATGGCACGATCCACATCCAACGCGAATTTCAACATACCCCGAGATATAATGTTGTTGACCTAGAAAACAGAATTCCGATGTTCAATAATGTACAACTGACGTTAATCAAAAAAATTGAAAGATAAAAATATCAAAGTTACAATTAAATACAATCATTGGAATATTCATTATAAATAATTGTCCGCATAAATGTCGAGGCTTACATGATTACGCCAGTATGGCGGAAGTATGTTAACAAGAGTTGCAAGAGTTGGGGAGGGGTCTTCAAATTTTGACTGGTCTGCTGATTGCGCTATCTTTGAATTAGCAGTAGGCGGTTGATAATTAGGCCTGTTCATTGCTTCTCGTGGTCTGTACTGGATCTCACCATTTGCTATCTTTTCAATTTCATCGGGAAAATAGATCCTGTCGGCCTTGACAGTCACAGCTATCACAAGCAATATTACTCCCAAATAGTTCATCTTTGTGGACCTGTAGCAATTTTTTTTTTTTTTTTTTTCAAAATTAACAATATTGTTAAACAATTTTGAGAATTCATGTTGTCGGTATTAAAGCTTGTTTTTGAATAATTTTTTTTTCAATTAAAATTAAAAATACAAAATGAAAACGTGATCGTTGCCAGAATTTAAACTTCAATGATTCCCACAAAATAACCCGCAGGTTTTTTTTTTTTTTTCTAAGAACCATTGTTGAAGTAAAAAACAAAACAACAATTCGTCAAAAGAAAGTGATTGTTTTTTTCACGGATGCCGAGTTTGAAAAAAAAAAAGTTACGTACTGCATTTGGAGCAAAGCCGGAAATTTTTACTAGGCACTGAAAAATATTTTGGGCGATCATGCTTTTATATTGTGAAAATTTTCTTTATCGTATCTCTTTACATATTTTAAAATAGAATGTAATGGAATAAAGTGGAATTTAATGGTAATCGCGATTACACAAATTGATTTTCCAGCAGAGGAACTAATGGAGCGTGAACTCAGCCGGAGTAAAGCTAGATTTTCTTTCTGTGTCATAAAAAAAACGGGGGATTACAATTTTTTAATTAAAAAAATGTTTTTGGAGCTACTTCACAAATATGTGCATTTATTTTTTCAAAAGTAATCATTTCAACAAAATATTGAAATTATATTTTAAGATTTGTAAGAAAAATTTGTGAAATGAATCAGAAATGATTTTTTTTTTTTTTTTCAGAAAGAAAATGAAGAATGATCAATTTTGATGATTCGTTCATAAACAATAAGGGATGAATTTAAGATAGATGTTGTTTGCTTGAGACCGAAATTTATTTGATCAAAATACTTTTGCTGCTTGAACATAACAATAAATAAAACCCAATGAGTCACGTTGGGACATGAAAAATACAGATTCCCGACATTGAGCATTCTAGAAACGCTCACTTATGTACATAGAAGTGTACAATGTCATGTTTCGATAACGTAAATAAAACTGACTCTTCGAATAAAACATAAACTATTTAAACCAACTCAGATCTCTATCGATTCAAATCGAGCTCGGAGGAGAATTTTAAGCACCGCTGCTTTTTCGTTCTCTTTATAATCTCACTCCGAACACGAAAAACCATCTAATTGCTCTCAAAGTTGTTTTCGCGAAAGGACGAGAAATTCGTTTTCACCTTCTTTTTTCGGCGCAAATTAGTCAAGTCGTGAACAAACCAGCACTCACAATTAATTTTGCAAAATGACTTCAGATCATTAATAATAGTTGTCCTCTGATTAAAAAAATATTTTGCCAACTTTGACATGATATTAATGTTTTAATTCTATATATATTTTATATCAAATGTTATAAAACATTTGACCTTTATTAAGTGTTTTTCAATCTTAGCAAAACAAATCTCTTGTGATCCCGGATGTAAAGAATCTAGTTAAGAAGAAGAAAAAATTAAAACTTTAATCACAATAAATTTAATAACATTCGATCTAAATTTATCATTTGACAAAGTCATCTGACTTAGTTCATTTGGTTATCAAAAGGGAATGTAATTGAAAAAAAAAATTTTTTTTAAGACAAACTAGAAATGTCTTTTGTCAAAATTTGTTCTAAATTCCCATTCGTGGATGATCCACGTGGATAAGTTCAATTACATAAAAGGGAGGCACAAAAAAGTGCAACTTCCGCAGTATAAAATAGCTGGCCAGGGTGTATTTTTCATACTGTTCAAGTCTTCATTTGAAAGTTTACTTGAAAACTGGAAACAATACTCTGACAATAGCTTTGTGTGTGCGTTATATGCTAATGCGGCCCCGATAACTTAGACCGGAAGTCAACTTTAAATGTACTTCACACCTTGCGAAACACGGAAACAAAAGAAGAGCACCTATTTTATGTTTGATCTTGTTTCTTCGGTGGATATAAAAAACGAGACAAAAAGCGCGGACTCGAGTTTAAAAATATATATATATACCAGGCGTTTATCATTTTTCAGACACGCCGCTACTAAAATCTTGTAGCCAAGATCGTTAAAGTAATCAGGAAACGTCATACAGGAGTGAAAAATGAATTCTTGATGAGCTATTTCCTACATTTTTATTTTGTTGTTAGTCAACAAAGATGTCTTCGAGATGAGTCATTACGCGCGGACAAAAAAAGTGGCGAGCAAATTACAATTATTGAAATTGCACTCTCGAGCACTCAATTACCTCGACACTGACATAAAAACACACAAAAAAAAAAATGAGAATTGCTGTCTCTCGCGGGGTTTTGACCTTGGATAAAACTACTTTCACTTACTACAATGTAAAATCAATTTTTCTCTTTTTTTTTCTTTCTTTGTATATTCTTGTTTTGGCAGGTTTAGATTTTTGACTTCAATGTTCGCTTACATTAAAACTTTTTTTTTAATCTTAAATTAAGACACTGTTGTCTCGATTAAAACATCAGTGTCTTAATTGAAACATTTCGTCGAAAAAATTAATTATAAACAATTTAAATTGAAGACTTGTTTTTTTGGATTGAAAGCGTGAGATTGAGATACTGAGATGTACAAGAAAAGATGCAGTTATGAATGATTTGAATCGTTGTGTAATTACCATCGACGATTAGAAGGTATACGATACAAACAAGTTCACGAGTGATTACTTATGTAATACAAGCAAAATCAGGTTTCAAATGGTCGTAAAAGACTTCAATTAGTTGTTTTTTCATTCAAATTTATCAACACTTTTTTTTTTTAACTCTTCAAAAAAATCACCAACAAAAATTGACTTTTATTTTGTTCACTTTGCGATTAGGTTTTCTGTTTTGTATTATCACGTCCGATATCTGTCAGATTTTATGAAATGATGAATTATCCAAAGATACGTTTCAATCATTTCCCCACGATAAAATTGTATTCCGAGTGAGTAACATTTGAGATTAAAATTGTGATATTGATTTGTGGACTTCGTCATTGATGAAACAACAAATACAAATGAAAAAATTTCTTTGAAAAATGTCTCTTTTAAAATGTCTTGTTTTTGAATTAATTTTCAAAGAGTCAAACTTGCTTGTCCTGATCTATCAAGAAAATCTGCTTTGAATTTCAAAGTAGCCTGAGATGCAACTTGGGTATACAAACAAATGCAACGTCACACATCGAAAACAAAAATTTACCAAAACTATTTGCCCGTCCGGATTTGTTTTTCTCCGCCCCGTATTTTTACTAACCGCGGCGAACAAAAAAAAAAAATACAAAAACTTACGTACGAACTTCCGTAACCAATGTGACTGACTGTTTGCTATTGAGTCGCAGTCGTATTTACCGCGCTTCTTGTCCCCACCTCTGGACCGTACGAGATTGACCGCGACCAAGTACGTTCCCAGAGAAAAGAAATAAGAGACAAACAAATTAGCATGGGAATCGCGCGTCTTTGCTAAACAAGAATGACAAGATGTTTATGTTCAAGTTAATTTATTTTCAAAGATATTTAATTTATTTAAATTGTTCTTTCAGTTTTAAAAGTACGATTATATTTTTAATGGTACAAAATAAAACAGCCATTTATTAATTGATCGCAAATAATGATCAAACGTAAATCTCATTGCAAAATTGAATGTTCGAGTGAATTTGTTATTTTTTTTTTGTTTGTTAATTGTATTACAATGCAAAAAAAAATGTGAGGTGTTTTTTTTTATTTCACGTTTTCTTATCCGCGTCAGTGTTTGATAATTCCCTCATGTCTCTAATTCACAGTTGCATATATAATCACACACGACCCGGATATACGGTTTGCACTCGAAAAAAATTTTGCACGAAGTTTTTGAAAGTCGCGCAAACGCTGAATGTGATTAAATTCGTGGACAATTTTTTTGCACTTTTCCGCCGCTCGTGTAAGAGGATTAGAAAAGTGAATTTTCATATACCGGCCAATTCGCAACGGCATTTTTCTCTTTTTTTTCAGCAGGAATTAATTTTTTTTTTTTTTTTTTTTTTTTCATTCGAGATGATCATTTTGATAATGAAAGAAAAAAAATTAAATTTAGATATGAAAATTGTTTTTGCAAGGTTGACTGTGTCACAAATTTGTGGGTGACTTTTTGGCAGAGCCCACCAACCTAATGTAAACTTCATGTTTTGCACTAAAACAAGTCCGGGATGTATTTTCGTGTATAGTTGTGTTTGTTAGAATTTGTTTGCCTTGACGTACAGGCGACATCCTGTTATGGTGTATCTTGAGATTTCTGTACTCTCTCGTACAAGAAAAATAATTTCTAAAATGTCTGTTAAGGCTTTTATTTGATATAATTATAATAATTGGTATTATCAAATTAATTATGTAAGCTATACAAATTATAATTAATCTAAAATAAAACAACCATTTTACGAGTTGAAACATCTAATTAAATTTAATTTGATGAAAGCTTAATAAATAATAATCATAAAATTACATGTTTGTTGTATAACAAAAAAAAAATGACAAATTAAATCAACATTGTGAGAGTGTGAATTCATTTAATCATCGCATATCTAATTTAACGAAGGAAATTCCCGAGTCATTTATTATCACAATTGTAGTCCGCATGACTGGGCTGACTTCATTGATCAGCGACATTTATTTTTCCTCCAATTGTAACTCCAATGTTGACGTCATTAAAAAATATTTGCAGTGCGTCCTTGTTCAAACAAAATAATTCGAATTTTTAATTTAGAATGTCAGTTTCAGATAATATAATAATCAGACGCATAATTCATCTCAAAAAATGGTTCAACATTTTCATGATGAATTTTTCAAGTTGGTTTTACATTTTTGAAACATTCTTAGCTCAATGGACGAGGAAACTCTTTTCTTAATCAAATAAAATTTAAAATTAAATTCAAATGAAATTTAAATTAGTAAATGTTTTGATTAAAAATTGGTTACAAATATAAAACATTACGATAAAGATTGAAAATATATTTGAAACTGAAAAATAAATATAGAATAAATGACAAATAGCTCTATAGCTCTTTATACAGCGATATTTCATAATGTACCACTTGGAATACATTATACTCGTAGAGATATTACGAAAATCGTGATACATATATCATTCGACAAACTGTGAATCCAATATCTAGAAAAGTCGCTGCATTGAAATATCTCGACCGTGAGCTAAATTGTGCCAATTTTTAATACCTAAAAAAAGAGTCCTAACCCTTTTTTTGTTTATAATCACGTATAATATTAATCCTCGAAATGATTTTACCCGAATTTACATGTAATATATGTTTTGCAGGAGACATCATGTACTATTGTAGATGAACGTCATAACCCGGTGTACAGAGATGTGTTTCCCGGTGCTAAAATTTGCATCAACACACTTTGAGCTTCGCAAAATTTAAATAAATAATTCATATTCAATTCAGATAGTTCTATTTAGCAGATGAAAATTATTATTTGAATCTTCTTTTTGGAATCATAGCAGATGTTTTAAAATCATTACAATCTTCCTCCTCGTCTGTTGTATGGATAGTATCATCTCCTGATACATCCTAAAAAATAACGTTTTTAAACTTATAATTTGTTCAATTTTTTTTTTAATTTAAAAAACAGTTATACAAAGTTAAATACATCAAATTAAAATGTTTCATACCAACGTTTAATGAAAAAACAACTTTAGTCATTGGTATTTTTTTTTAAAACAGTAATTTAATTAAATTTATCAGTTAGTTCAATTTAATCTGATTGGTCATAGAAAATTAACTCACGTTCAATTTTTTGTACAACAATCGAGTCTCCTCGTGATATTTGTTTGCAAAAGTTTCCATAACGTTCTCAAAGTCACGCTTCATGTTTTCAATTTTGATGACTTTGTCTTGAATCTTTTGTATCTCTTTTATAATACCGTCGTTTTTTTTCGAGATGACATCAAGAAAATTTTTCGTTACCTCTTCAAACGATTTTGATTTCAATAATTCATGTAAATCGTCTATATTAACGATGGTATCTAAAATGAATATACAGATAGTTAAACGATTTCATTCATAGTTAAAATTAAGATTGATTTGATTTTTGAATATTTTTAATCCTTTAATTGATGGATTAAAATTGAGAGAAAAATCTTACCTTTGGACGTCTGTTCGTCGATGATTTCGTGCATACAGCAAGATTTATTTTTGCACGGAGTTTGTTCCATCTTGTTCTCACTTTGATAGATCAATAACCATCAAAAATAACAAATGAACGATGTTTGATTCCTCGTGAATAATCAATGTGCAAAATATTGAAAAAAAAAAAAACAAAAAAACAAACAATAGCATTCGAAATAAGAACACAAATTTTAAATAACTAAAAATTCATTATTTCAATAGAAAAAAAGTTGAAATGATTATAAATTTGATTTGTTATATTTTAAAGTTCACATCGCAAGTCGAATCAGTTTTGTCGACAATTCCGTTGTTCTGAAATGAAAGATCCCTTTTTCAAAATCAGACTCAATTTAAAAAAAAAGACTGAATTGATACAAAATAGAATTGTACTTTTGAAATGATAAAAACTTGAACTTTTGAATGAAATCAAAGTTCAAATTTCAATCTTAGTTTCAAGAACAAGTGAAAAACATTGAGTAACAAATTTTGTTTTCTTGGAATTAAATTAATCACGGACCAATTTAGCGATTATCTCGTCTCCACAAGTACATTCTGTTCTTGTAACACCTACGTCAGGTGCAAAGCATTGCGGTTGCGAAGGATTCAATTTCGAAGCGGAATCCGATGAACTGCTGCATTGCGGTCCTTCAAGAATTGCTGCTCTCCAATACACAAAATTTACAACCATAGAAGTATTCACAGTATCCATAGATGTCACAATTCAAATTATTTATTAACAAAATCGTATGTACCTCTGTCCAAGCAGCGTTGCAAAACTTTCAACGAAACATCCGCGTTGTCTCTTCTTAAGTATGATAAATTTGACTTGTGATAATACATTTCAATTACACCGAAACAAATATAATCATGGAAAAAGTCAACTCATAATGTTGCAGTCCTTTTTTTTCTTCGTTTGCTACGGAAATTTGAATTCAAATATGAAAATGAATTTCAACTTTTTTTTGTTTGATTTTTCACCAGCTGAATTCAATTAAAAAAGAAACCTCGATGGATAAAATGGTAAAGTGAGGAACAACATTTACGTATACATACACTTTATTCACAATCCACGGTGTCGAACGAGTTGTCTCGCTTTACATTATTGCATACTTATTTTACAAACGAAATTCTCGATGAAAACAAAAAAAGGGAAGTTAATTGGTGCCTTGATAATAAAGCTGCGTGCTATAATACTGTGTATTTCAGCCAACGAAAGTGATGTGACACACGATTGGTATACGTGTATGTATATAGAACCCATTTTTTGAGGCTTTTTATAATATAAAAAAGAATTATTGTACAATATAAAAAATAATGCTCGGTACAATGCTCGTGGCACATTTAATGGGGATCACTTTTCCCGGGCTGACTGAAATAAACAGCACGACCACGAGTGCACGGCTTGATCGACGTTCGTTATCAAGAGAACTTTGCGTCGCAACAAACTAACAAATACGTTGGAGCTAATTCGTTCGTTGCCATACTATCCTCTACGCTTTTTTCAGCCTCTGTAAAATAAAAATAAAAGAACACATTGTTAATGGTATATCTATTTTTGTTTTTTTTTTTTCAATTTTTTTCTCAAACTTTCTTCTTTTTTTAGTTGTTCATACTTGTTCTTTTTCTTTGCGATTGACTATTTTGCAGCTTGGTCTACCAACGAGACCGTGATATTGAGTGCAAGAACAATCCTCCTCGAGTTCCAAATTGGCCAGATCCTCGGCAATTCGTCTCGCAGCCACCTGGATGTATTGCTTCTTCTGATTTGGCTTGCTATCGACAAAGTTTTGCGTGCTGAATGCCGCTCCACCGGACTGTAAAAAATATTTTTTTTTTTTTTGGTTCAATTAAAAAATGTCATCAGCAAAGTATACAAAGATGTAGTCATAATACTAAAAGAGAAAGTTAAGTAACTGCAGCTACGTCTCATGTTTGAAGGGAATTTTTTTTTTAGAAAATCAGCAATTTTATAAGAGGTAAGAAAAGAAGACGTACATTAACCGCGAAATTAGCACAGACATCGTTGTTGGAAACCGTGATGTCTTTCGACGAGCCGCTGCTTTCGAGTGGTTTCTTCTTCGCGTCAGCATAAGTGTACGCGCCGGTTCGGTCGTACCCAACGATGTTCTTTTGATCTTTGCCACCTTCCTGCAGTTCGCCCGTGTTGAACATGTGGTAATAAGTCAGACCCAGATCGCGGTACGTTTTCTGTCCTATGATCAACCTCAGTTGTTGTAACTAAAAAAAGTTGTAACATTTAACAATTGTCATTAAAAATTCAAACCAATTAAATTTCAATTAACATGAACATATCAAAGTGTATGAGCCTTACCGAAATCAGGAAAGGACTCTTCTCACAGGGGGAAACAAGAACTCCGACAACAGCCTTGGCAGAGCCTGGTCTAAAGGGGTACTTGATGGCCTGTTCATAAGCGTCGGTCAGTCTGAAAGTGCCGAGTTCCACAGCCATTCGTTGCTTCAGAAACTTGAAAAATTGTTTATAATCTCCTTTCTTGGCTTCCTGGAATTTGAACAAATTTATAATTATGAATAAGAGTTTTTAATTTTGTGAGATAAAATAAAAAAGGACAATAGCCGCCATCTCTTTAATTTGCATAAAATAATTGAGGATTATAAAAAAAAAAAGCAAACCTCGGGAGAGACCAGCTTTTCTGTTTCCTGGAAATTCATATTTTTAGCCTCGCCATCAACGTTGCGATCGCCGTTCATGGTATAGTGTTGTGGCCATCTCATCTTCTCGCCGAATCCAATCAGTCCAGTGAATACGTCGCTGAGATAAAAGAAAAATTTATTATAGTACAAAATTGAAAGACGTATAGTTACCATTGTGGTCTATCTCATTACTTTAACCACTGTCTCATTGTTCTCATAAAAGTTTCACAGTTTAAACAAACGTTTGAATCATAGTAAAATCAATTTAAATTGAATTGAATTGAATTTCCAAATTACACGCTCACATAAAACAGATGATTTAATAATTAAATGATCAAAATTTTCGTTTATGAAATTTTGATTTGCCATCCACGAATCGTAATTACCATTCTGCTTGGGCGGATTCAGTATCATCTGTGAATCGAGAGCTTAGTTTGGTGTATTGTGCAATACGCATTTGCATGATGAAGCGTATTCATTAGCATAAACGCGTTCAAATCTTTGATGTTATCGCGCGAGGATTAGGGGGAAAAAACATTTTTTTTTTTTTTTCACTTGAGTCATACATGTGAAACAGTGTGGAACAATTCAGCAGGATACTGGGCGTCGACATTGAGCCCGTCGACTACTCACGTCATGCCTTGTTGTTTCAATTCGTTCTTGAGCTCGCTTATCAATGGCACGATGAGTTCTTTGTAAACCTTCTCGTTGTTCGTCTCCTGTTCCACAACGAAGATGATGTCAGCGGCTTTTTTCGGGATTTTCACGCTGAAAGAATCCCCGGCTGTTACGTCGTTCGATCCTATCTGACACTTTGCTGAAAATATCAATTCCATTTGCCAATATTCTCATTTACTATTTTATTTCAATTTGTTGTTTATTTATTTCAATTTAATTTAATTCAATTTTGCCATTTTCAATTTATTCTCAACATTTTTGAAGATAATAATTTTCGTTTGGATAAAAGATACTGTTCTTAATTATCTTACCACAAGCTTGAGGGATGGGAACAAAGACTCGTTTTTCCCTACAGGCAGCATAATAAGCAACAGCAATTGTGCAAGGACCATTTTTGTCTCCCGCAACTATAGCGTGATCACAGCCGTGACGATAATTGGATGGATCGACATAATTGAAACATTTGCTAAACGACAAACAAAAATGTTTAAAAATTGTTTGTTTGTTTCAACTAAAGAGTATGTAAAAGCTTTTAAAAAGCTTTTTTTTTTTTTTAAAGAAAAAAAAAAACATTTCATTTTCGAGACTTAACATTTAAAATTCATACACTTTTTAAGATCTGCGAAGTAAATGAACGAAGATTGTGAACAATTCAATTGAAAAATGATACCTCATAGTTGAATAGCCCGAGAAATAATCAGTACAAACTGGGGCGCGTGGTATTCCTTCGTGTTTCATAGGTGCAACATCCGGACAGCTTGGATTCAATTTGTATGCATTCGCAAACTCGGTATCGCTTTCGGTAATCTGGTAAATATGGGAGGATCATTATTAACAGATTCAATCGGACCGGTTTGGCGTAACGATTTTAATTAAACTCGCCGTCCCGGTTAAATTGAATTATCATTTCGATTGGACCGTTCGGCGTAGAAAAATTGAAATGAATTATAATGAAAACCAACTTTTCCAGATGGTAGGGTGAAATCGTCGTATCCTTCGTTGTTGCCATCGCCAAACAGACCGCGCAATTTTCCGAGATAAAATCCGGAGACGTGCAAGTTACAGAGCAGTTGCTCGGTGTTTGTACAGATCATGTGCAAGCCGTACGAGGATTTTACGTGAACCGCAGGAGCAACCATATAGGCATGCAGGTCCTTCGTTCTGTCTTCGGTGTTCAGTGGGAAGTCACTTGGCTTGTTGTTGTATAGAATCTAAAAAAAAAAGAGATAAGAAAAGAATATTGGTGAATGAAAAAGAAGAAAAGAAGGAGAGAAAAGAGAAAGAAATGACTTGATATAATTAAGTTGGAAAACAAAGGGACGTACAACGCCTTTTGGTTTGACTGTGATGCTTTCTTTGGGATCCGTGACCGTGACGCCAAGAAGGTTTCCGTTGTTGAGTTCAGCGACCACCGAAAAGTTGCCATCGCGCATGTCCTGCGCCAGGATATAATTACATGACCCCGGCAGGGTGATGTGGCGACCGTCAAATGTAAAGATGTGACCTCCGGTGCCGATCGTGGCTGCCATGCTGAATGGTGGAATGATGTCCATGAAATGAAGAGTCGGCCTGAATTGAACATAAAACAAATCACATTTTCTCAAACGAATGAAAATTGATTGACATTATTGTACAATAATAAAAAGATATTTGATGATTTGAAATGTTAGATTGTAGATGAAATAAAAAATGATGTACCTAAAGGAATGATAAGCATCAGAGATACTAGGCATCTCTCCGCTGAAGAGGAGATTGAGAGCGGAAACTCTCAAGCTGGCAAGCCCTGGCAGGTTCTTGAAAAAGCTGAGATCTGCGTCGAGTTTGGTGTCGAATAGGCCGATGACGCTATCAAACGTAACTTTGTTTTGCATAAGTTCGATGATGGATTGCACAGCGTTGACGGCATGCTGGTAAATTTTTTTCAGCTCGTTCGAGTCGTCCACTTTTTGTTTCTTGATCAACTTCATAATGTATTCATAAGTGATCTCGACAAAGTCCTTCAGTTCCTTCGTTGGCAAAATGTTCTTCAGGTTGTCCAAGATTTCTTGCATTGGTGCCAGTACTTTCTCGGGGATCTAACCATTTAAAAAAAAACACACACACACAAATTAACTCTATAAAAATTGTTAAGAATGAAACAAATAAAAATATGACAAATTAAAATAATAATCAAGTTAAACGTAAAATCCCAAAAAGAGTTTAAAATAAAAGAAAAACTATTTTTTTAAGTCAAGACAACTAGTTATTTAAATTTTGTTTCTACTTCAGTTTTGGTACCTGGAATTGTAATAGTTCTTGATATTTTTCTTTGATGATATCATAAACTGGAAGTGCCTTGAGCTGTTGAACCAAAAGGACGACAAAATCCTTGACGTCTTTCTCGATCTGACTGTATGCTTTGAAGAGCATTTTTGCAACGTCCTGTGCGAGCTCGGATGCCACAGTGATGATCTCCTTAAGTTCCTTCTGGTGCTCATTGATAACATTAAGGATGGCTTTGAAGTAAGTGAGAGCAAGATTGGACATGGCTTCGAAAATCTGCAGTCCCGACTGCATGACTTTCTCTAAGGACGCCTTAATTTGTGGCCAGGCTGTCTTCAAAGCATCCATCAATTTCATTGAAAATTCGGACAACTCCTTGTACAGTTCCTCGACACGAGACGCCATTTGTTTCACGTTCTCTGCGATTACCTCAAACAGGGCTCCGAATGTCTTTTTCCTAAAATGAAAAACTCAATAAATGAATTTGTTTCATTTGAATTGTTTCGATATTTTTAAAAAATAAAAAATTTGTAATCAAACTTGAAAATTAATTAAGTCTTTAATTTTTTATTTACAGAACAGCCTCGATCTCTTGTACGGTGGCATCTGCGTGGAGTTCATCCTTGAGTTTCTGTAGTTCGGCTTGGTAATAATCGATGAGCGGTTTAAAGTTGGGCTGAGCTTTTTTGAGGTGCTCGAATAAGTCTTTCAACTCGGTGATTGCTTCATCGCCCAACTTTTCGCTCACTTCTTTCAATTGTTTCGAGTATTCGATCAAGTGGTTGCGGTAATGCTCCTAAATATCAAAATTTTAATTAAAAAACATTTTTCCAACTCTCGCAATTGAACTATCGTAATTATTAAATAAAAAAAAAAAGTCATCTTACCCCAACAGCAACGATGTTATCTTTATCATAACTGAACTCTGGTTTTAGGAAGTTGTTCTCATCCAGATGTACCAGCAGGCTCACGAGATTCTTCTTATCGCCTTTGACTACGTTATTCGCGTGGAACTCAGTCAGTTGTCCTAAAACAACCCGGCCAGTTGCAGTCAACTTATCGTTCGGTGCATCTGAAAGGACCATTTTTTTTTTTTTAATTCACTCGACCAAACAAATATTTTCAGAGATTAATTCTAATATTATTATTACTAATATCATAATAATTTAAGATTAATATTTCAAAGATATTTATTTTTTTTTTTTGCAATCACCTTTGTGAGCGTAAGCAAAATTAACACTGTTCCAATCTTTGGCCTCAAAATTAATCATTGCAGAAGGATTGTCCAGGACCTTCACCTCAGTGTCAATCTTTTGTAAATTTTTGGTAAACTCCATCTTTGAATCAGCCTTAATGAGGTCCTGATTAGGGCCTTGAAGTAAGAAGTGCGCTTCCTTGAGATTAGCAGAGAGAAGCACGCCGATGGTTTTCGGGTTCTGTTTAATGTCGGTGTAGGACAGCATCGATCCAAAACTGACCTCGGTTGGGGACAAAGCCAAGTGATCCTTCTGTTCGACTTTCAGTTGCTGGCCCTTGCTCGTAAATTCCATATTACTGGTCACATTGTACCCTTTCGGGATTGGCAATTTCACAATTTTCGCTACGATATTGATCTTTTGTGCTTTTTTCGCAAACACATCGATGTCCAGATTTGCGTCGAGGATGTTGTCCCCTCCGGAATGAAGTTTTCCTTTAATCATCATATCCTAAAAAAATAACTACACTTTTAATCGCTTATCAAATATGTGTTTTTAATTTAAATTTTTTATTTTCCAAGCACTAGGATAATTATTTGAAATTAATTTTGAATTAATAATTTTAAGTGCTTTGAATGTCTTAATATATCCTGTGAGTTTAAATTTTAATGTTCATCAAAATGAATGCAACATTTATAAACCTTCGGTTGCGACGGGTAAACGAATTTAGCTTCGCCGTTAATTGAGAGCATAGACTTTTCAATATTAACATCTCCGTTAACCATGACACCAGTCTTGTCATTTGGCTTCTTCTTCCTGTCTAAGTATAAAGCCGTTTCCATCTTATAAGCCCCAGTATGTTTACTCTTCGGGAAATCGTGGGTTGAGATCAAAGCCATCTCACGATTCGGAGTACTGAACACAACACCTAACGATGCAAAAACGATGCAAAGTTAATTTTGTATCAAGAGAACAAGCGCAATTAATTTTTTTTACCATGATTAAACATTTTCAAATTAATTCCAACTTCAATCAACTTGGAACATTATTTTCATCAAACTTTCATTTCAAAATTGAACAATATTTAAACGATGAAACAAACCATCTCTATCAAACTCTTTAAACAATTTAAAATTAAAACAAAGCATTCATTTGAACTTTTTACTTCATTGAATTTTGTTTTCACATTCATGAATAATGATTCTTTTTATCTTATTCTTCTCACCTGATTCTTTAATGTTCCAATAAGCATGATAGCCATACTCGGATTTATCTTTAGTCGAGTGCAAGTACAAGTCGGCGAGATGGTCGTAAGCAAGTTTTTCATATTTCATGTTGCTCCTGAAACCGAACTCCAGAGGTACGTTGAGTTTCCTTAAGTTCGCCTCGACCGTTACCTGATGATTGAGTTTTGTCTTTTCTGAAAAACAAGAAATGTTCATAATTATACAACCCGAGCCTTTATCTTCTTCTTTTTTTTTTTTTTTTTTCATTACAAACTTTTGTTCGCCCCTGTAAAAGACCAACCAACCTCACAGGTGACTTAAACGGGTGTCGTTCTGCCAAGGGACACGCAAAAGTTACAACGTTTTCCTCGACTTGGTGTTATAATAAATATTCATTCAACAAATCTTTTGTCATGCCGTAGTTAACTCGCGCAATCGCACAATAATGACACCAAAGCTCATAACAGAAGCAATAACGGTATTAAATATGTCCCGAGCGAAGTCTTATCAATATAACCGTGATCATTAACACAGTCTAAAACTACGCCAATTATTGTACTTCTCGTACTTGATGCTTTTAAAACTTCCCAAGAAATCCGAACTTAACAGAATTGAACTTCTTCGAACGTTCTAAATTAGATAACTTTTTCCCCCTCTTTTTTTTTCTCTCTCTCTCTCTCTCTCTCTCTCTCTCTTTTAAGCCGATGATGTTTTATTCGATGGTTCGGAATTTGATAGTTTTGTTTTACTAGAGTCGCAAGAGCACTTTTCGTCTCACATTTGCAACTTATCGGATCAAATATGCAACGCAAAACTGTTGGAAATGACTTGAAAATATTTATCTAAAAGTGTCGTAATTTAAAACACTTTATAGGACAAGAATGAAAATGCGAGGGTTGAACGTACTGTCGGTGTCCAATTTGGACTGTAACTTCATCTGTGTGCAGTCTTTGCTCTTCTCGCAGTAGCTGCCAAAGAAGAGCGCCTCCTTATTGGTGAATTTCATTTCGCTCACGATCGCGGACGGGTCGAAGTTGGCGTGCAACGTGGAGAAGATGCCCTGCTCGCCGTGCTTCTCCATGGTAAGACGTTGTCGTGAATACTTGAACGAGGAGCTTCGCGTTGCGTCCAAAACTTTGAGCTCGCCCGTTCCATCGATTATTACCTTGCCGTCCTCCTCGCGTTTGTTAAAGTTCATACTGAAAACAAGAAACATTAACAACTGTCCTCATTGTGTCCCTCGACAAATCAGTCACAACATTCTATACCTTCCGCTTAACAAATTCTTCCCGTCGCTGGTTACCGTGACGTGTATTCTCTTTCCACTCTTGGGATTCGCGGTGCCGGCGACCTCGGCGTGAATTTTCCTCTGCTTCAACTTGTTGCTGTCAATGTCGACTTCGATCATGAAATTATCCTCGCTCTCCAGCTTGACGTGAGTGTCCAAAGTCACGAAACCTTTTGGACCCTTAATGGAGTTTGATGCTAAAACAAACAAGCCGAACCGATCAATAAAACGTCTCGAAACCAACGCTGCAACGTTCGTTAACAAAATTAGGACTTCTTACATTTGAATTCTTTCTCCCCCAGACGTTCGCCCTTGGATTTGATCTCAGTCACTCCTTCCGGCATGCTGATGGCAATTTCGATGCTGGGAGCAACAGGGTCGCTCTTAATCTCGCTCTTTAGGCCGTACTTTTTGTCCTCTGCGCTCAAGTTGATGTCGGTCTTGCGAATTTTGTTATCGTTCTCACTCTAAAAAACAATTCAACTTTAAATTCAACTTTCCTTACACACCAATCATTCATCCTAAAGTTAAATGAACAAAATTGTCACCTGATGTTTCAGATCCATCTCGAAAGTTTTAAAATTCGGTACATTCGATTTGCCCCTGGCCTTAAGTTGGACGTCGGTCCATTCCGGATTCCTCATGAACTCAAAGTCACCTGACGCTTCGCCAGGGCTCAATTTCATGCCAAAGTTCAGCGAATGTTTCCTGTCAGGATGGACGTCGTGCTTGTAGTAAGCGTCAAATCCGTACACAGGTTTGTCGAGGATGCCCAGCATGGCCTTGGCTTTGCCGCTGTTCGAGTGGTCCATGTCCATGATTCCGTTCTTCTGCAACTCAGCCTCGAGTGTGATCTTCTTGTCATCATTGTAAGTGATCGTTCCTTTGTGTTTGCGTTCCAGTTCTCCTTTGGCATCGGCTGGCATCATCAACGAGTCGTGACTTTCTATTTTGAAGTTCTTCAGCTTCTCCGAAGGAAGTTTCATCTCCAGGAAAGTGTCTAAATTGTATGGTTTCACTCCTGCTTCACCCTTGACCCATTTTCCGTTCGTCTGCAAGAAGATGGAACTTGATGTATCATGCCAAAACAATACTATATCAAATTAACATACAAACTACAATCCCAACTTTTGAATTTACAAAAGTTTGACATTTACAAAATGTCAAACTGAATGGTACTCACATTCAACGACAAATTGTCTCCCAAAGAAGACTTGGCGTTCCAGCTGGTCCATTCCTTGCCAACATCTCCATTCGCTTCAAGTTGGAACTTTCTCGGCATGACAGCCCCGGAGATGATCATCTTCAGCTCGCCATTCTTTCTGCCAGTCTCCTTGCCAGGCACCATCTTGATGTTCACCTGAGCATCGATGTCCTTGCCATTGAAATAGACGTATTTCAAATTATGTTTGGCCTTGTAGGTCATAGCCTTCATGTCCACATCCTTGGCCTCGCCACTGTAGCTCAACTTCTGCGACTCGCCACCCTTCTTGACAAAATCAATGAGCTCGAACTCTGGCGTGTAGTCCACGGCTGTGCCCTTCTTCGTCACATCATACTTTCCCTTGGCAACGAGGTGCCTTCCATTCGGCAGTGTCATATCGACCTGACCGTTCACCTGGCCGTCAACAAACGGTTTGCCTTGAATCTTGCCGTTTCCGTTCAGTTCAATCTTGTAGGTCAAGATCTCAATGACATTTTTCGTATCGATGGAAGTTTTCGTGAGGTCCGTTACAGTGGACAGCTTCAGCCGTTTGTTGGGGTCCACGTCGGCGTTGTAAAGTAGTTCCATGTTCGCGGTGTGCTGAGTTCCCGTGACTTGGACATCACCAGTCGCCTTGATCTTCCTCTTCACAGATGGAATTTCAGCGGTGAGCTGACCGGTACCTTTGCCTCCCTGGTAATTGAACTGTCCATTCGCCATGAGGTAATTCTTCAAGTTCAGGTCCAACTTTCCGTTGGAAGTCGCTCCACGATCAATCGCCAGGGTGAAGTCAAGGTACTTTGTACCATCAACTGTGAAGAGTGCTTGAGAATTCAGTTTCTGTGGCTTGTGATCCAAACCGGCGTTGACTTTGACCTTCTTGCCGTTCATGTTTACGTCCCCGTCCATCTGGACTCCAATGTTGTTCATTCCTGCGACATTATAGTAGAGAGTAACATCGGACGAGTACTTTCCACCAGGCATCAGCTCAATCGAGTTACTAAACTTGCTCTTGTGCTCGTCCAGGACCTCCCGTTTCGATCGCATCTGCAGCTTGTTGTTCAGTACTTCCGCCTCGAATTCGACCTCATAATCACCTGGTTTCTTCATCCCGGTCTTCGCTTCCAACTCGGTGCCGATCTTGAACTTCTCGTACTTGAGCTCGAAGTCGCCCTCAAGCGATTTCCTGGTCATCCCGTACTTCAGCTTCATCTCGAAGTTGCTCGCCGGGTACTTCATCTTGCGGTCGTGGTTGATGACGAAGTCAGCTGGGTCCAGACTCATTATCGCGTGTTCTTCGAAGGTGAACCGGTTGACCTCGGATTTGAGATCGGGCCCGTGGGTGACGACCAACTTCTGGTCCATCTTGTTCTTCTCCTTCGCGAACTCATACTGAACGGCAAAGCCGACTTCTGGATTCTTCGTGGGCACCCCACTCAGGTCCAATGTATATTTTCCATTGCCCAAATTCTTTGCATCAGCTTTGATGGCTATCTTTTCTGGTCCATAGCCCAAGTTCAAGTCAGCTGAAACGTACTTTGGCGTTGAAGTAACAGTTCCATCCAAACTTGCTACGTCACGACCAGATGACTTCAGTGCAACTTTTTCGAAGGTGAATTTTTTACCGCCATCAACGTCAGCGACATCCACTGTTCCGTCTACGTTGTACATCTGTTTTCCGGACGGATCGGCTTTCTTTCCTTCTAGATCCAAAACTAGGTCTGGCATCTTGTACTCCAAGATCGGCTTGTATTTGTTTCCATTTGCCATGAGTCCTGCCTTAACATGGTATTCGTTCTGGTCATTGAAGACTTTCAGTTGCAATGACTTCTCCTGTGGAGTGTTCTTTAGCCTTCCCTCGGCCGAGGCCTTTTTGATTGGAGATTCCAAAGAGATCTTTCCGTACTTGTCTGGCTCGGTAGCTGCTTCGAGCAAGAGAGAAACTTTCCTGTTGGTCCTGCTGTTTGGGGTCTCTATGAGGATCTCAAAAGACCTTTCCTTTGGTTTGGTAGTGTCGTAGAATGTCTTGAAGTGGTAACTGCTCACGTCGTTATTCTCAATGGTTAGTGCGAATTTAGCTGGTCCGCTAAGAGGGAAGAAGGGCTTCTTTTGAACTGACTCGATGCTGTCATAGGGGTAGGAGATCTGTCCACAAACTGTCAGACCGATGAGAGAAGAAAACTGGTCGAAACAATCAGTGTGTTCACGGCCTGAAAATGAATAAATCATTTGATCGGGATTTAGATATTAACCTCTTGTGATTTAGTTTTATTTTCATTAATAAATGCATTTCATAATTGAAGTTGAAAAAAAAAAAAGATATTCTTTTTTTGTGACTTTGTACACATAAATCTTACCTTTTCCAAATTTGGGAGCCACCCATTCCTTTCCATTGTGCACCAAAATGTTGCTCTCCACAGAGATCAGATCCTGCTTCTTCTTGGGAATCGCCAGATTAATGTCAATTCCTTTTCCATCAAGCATCTTTACGGTCAGATCTGATCCAGTAGACGAATGAAGCAGGGTGACAAGTTTGAGTCCAGATTCCATCTTTGGTTCCAACCCCTCGATACCCAGATGACCGGCGATTCTCACAGAAACACTAGGTTCCATCGCGAGTTTCATCACGGCGTTCTTCGGGTCCTTCAAGATTGCAGGAATGTCGATCTTGCCACTGGTCTTTAAGTGGACCACTCCTGTACCAACAGCTCCCAAAGTCAGGGGAAGACCTAATCCCGTGGGGTACACTCCTTCAGCATCCATGAACTGGAGATGGTACTCGATGTTGTGGTTAAAGTCCTTGACCTTGTTCAAACCTTTATCCATGGCTTCAAAAATTTTATCCACCAGCTTCTCCGGCGTGAACTTATTGCTGGGCCCTTCCAAGCTGAGGAAGGCGTACTCGACTCCAAATATCTTCAGGGACAGATCAATGTCCAGGTTGTTGTCTACCTCGTTGTCCATCAACGTTACACCCTTGGCGAACTTCTGCAGGTCTTCGTGTTTCACTTCCCTCTTGGTCCTCTTCATCTTCTCGAGTTTCTCCTGGACGTAGGCTGCGAGGGACTTGAACTTCTCGATACCCGTCTTAGCCAGATCTTTGGGGTCACGTCGCATGATCTCACCCTTAGGTCCGAACCAGTGCTCAATCAGATGGTCCAGGTTTTCAATCCTGCTCTCCAACTGAAGGAAATTGAAGCTACGTCCAAACAATTCGGTGGTGAGGTTCAAGCTGGTGGACCTTGGGATGAAACTGTTCTGACTATAGATGACGTTGCTCTCGACGACATCGCCAAGTCCAAAGGCAGGGAAGTTGTAAGAGAACTCGTTGTTGAAAGAAAATTTGCGGGGGTCCTGGGGGAACTTCTTTTTGGGGTAGATCTGACTGAGTTGGCGTTTAGCGGACAGTTTGTTGGGGTCGGTGCTGGCGCGAAGGTTGCGCAGATGAGAAGTCACGTAAGACCCCACCTGGTTCGACTTTTCGTTGTCCAATACGCTGCTAACTTTCTCGGCCACTTTCGGACAGGCGCAAGCAACGAGGGAGAGGTAAGATTTGATACGGATCTCCGCGTCCTCTTCATAGTTGCCATACAAACCTTCCAACGGTTCTTTCCAGACATTGGAACAACGTGTAGACAATGATTCTATCGCAGCAGCCCTAACTCGGTTTCGCACTTTTTTGTCCGTTGCTACTGCGACTATTTTTTTGATCTCTTCATCATCAATGTATCTAAAATTGCAAATAAAATTATACGTTTTTATTGCGGTTATAGTTGATTCTTTTCAAGCTACATTTTAACTTCAAATTAATTCAAAATGTTCTGATTATAAAATTTGTACACGAAAGAATGAGATAAGTTATAGAAACATATTAATGGTGAACACATAATTTAATAATTAGAACATGAAATTCACCTCGTATTTTCAAGCCCTTTGAGTGCGGCGACAATTTCATTTTCCTTCTGACGATTATCAGCCATGCCATTGCCGACTTTGCTGACAATTTTAGCAACGGCTTTTTTGACCTCAGGAACATTCTCGCATTCATGCTCCTGACAGTATTTGCCGATGATCTGTCCAACGCCGAGGTACCCGATACGGGGTAGATCTGGTTCATCAAGTAGGGTAGTAATGGTCGTGAGGGACTGAAGGTTCACGTGCCGCACAATAACAAGACTCATATAATAATAGAGCGCCGCAGTCGGTGAGATTTCCTTGCTTTTGATCAAGTCGACTACGACCTCCGCAGCCTCTCCAGTTCCGGTTTTGTAAAGCGCGTCCAATAGAGCTTTGCTATTCGATTTGTCAGATTTAACGCGCTGGTACGCCGCTGAAATGTCTTTTTTGTTGCTCATCCGTAATACTTTTGTCAGTTCGGCGATTCGCTGTGCTGCCAATGGTTTTACACCTTGAAAAAAAAAAAAGAAAAAATATTTGTATTCAATTAAAAAACTGTTGTTGCAGATTTTCAAGTTTCTGAATTATCGTTGCTATGTTGAATTCGAATTTAATTCTCAATAATACTTGGTCTCTTAATTTTTCAAATAATATTACAGAATAAGATGTAAAATTTATTTTGTTTTCAAACGATTTGATTAAAATTTTAAATTATGATTTCAATAAAAAATTTGTTTGACCATTTTTGCCGAGCCATCTGCAGAAATTAACTCTATCAGATGCACTATCATAAAACTCATTAAAAGTTCAAACATTAGATTGTTCCGGCAAGAACGAGTGCGTTCAATATTTTTTTGCAATTGAGATCGTTGTTTGCACTCGAAGAGCATTGTCGTTTATTCACTTGCGGTGCTATCTTTCCCTGGCCAATTATGGGGACGGGACAGGAACAATCAGCGATGCATCTCTCCAAATTATTATTATTTTTTTTTTCACAATATAAAAAAATTGACAGATAAATATTAAAAATATGTCAAACAAAATTGTTCCGTTCAAAAAAAGGTAATAACTTGTACTTTCGTTTCTAAAAATTGTTTTTAACATCTTTATATTTGTATTAAATTGTGTCTGTTCATTTTTACCTTCTTCAGTTTCTTCTTCCTTGACTTTTTTCAAAGCTGTTAAAATGTCATCAACGGAGGATTTCGTTACAGGATGCGGAGCCTCGAAAATGAGTGATTTGGGCAGCGACACCTTGGCATCGGGATTGTCTCCCTTTTCGCTCTTGAAAGTTAGTGAAGTTTTAACGATGGTCTTAGCGCCGGCCTCGCCGTTGCTGAAAGGCTCGTATTTGTATGTCTCCTCGGTGGTCGCCTGATTTAACAAGCCGTCTTTGAATTTCTGCTCGGATTTGTAATCAGCGTTTAGGATCGGGTTCGATTGAACGGGCGACGCTGGGTCGTACACCGCCGAGACCAACGCGTTCCTGATAGTTTCTCGGTTCCTACAGTTGTTCAAGTTTCGCTCCTTCTTCACTACCAAATTCTCGCCATCTTTGCGGAAATGAAAGTCTGTTACGCAGCCTCCAAATACGTCGGTCTACAATTTCAATATAAAAAGATGAAATCCTCCCTAACCATGTTACTCTTTTTAACAAACAATTTTTTATATAATAAACAAAATAAAAGTTGGACGAAAGTATAATTTTATTAGAGAGTTTGATTGTTTTTCGATTCCGACCTCAAAATGAGTGGTGGAACCAGACTCCTGCATGATAGCCGTTTGGAAGAGAGAAGCGACAGCTCGTTTAATGTTGAGGGATGCCTGCGAGTCTCCTGGCTCGGCACATATTTCGCTGTCGACATGCCCGTCATGGTAATTGAATTGCAGAGCATATTGCTCCACGTCTTTCAATTGAACCGGCTGAAATATACAATTGTTATTCAACTCATTATATAGAAACTTACTTCAATTTTTTATTTTATTTTTGTTGTTGTTGTCTTTTTAATTGTTTATCATACTTACAGCACCGTTCAGTTGGGCATTCTTTATCCTCAACTGTCTTAAACAGTTGGGCTTGACTGTCAGCTCGACGCCGGCTTTCAAGGTCGCGGTTGATTGACCTTGAGCCTCACTTAAAGATGTCACCGCAGTTCCTTCGAAATCGTAGACGTACGTCTGTCCTTCCTTGTAACCTTTTCCTGATGATACTAAAAAAACATGACATTTTCACAATATTTCCCATCTCAAAATGAAGAACAAAACTAACAAATGGAGAACATTCAAAAACCAGATACTTACATCCATGGCAACCGACTTTGCATGTTTCTGCAAAATAAAGGGAGACAATTGTTAAGTTACATTTCTTTCAGTTTTGATTTCAGTTAGACAAAAATGCATCATGGTTATCAAATGAAATAGATGGGCATACAAAATATGGATAAAATGTTTATTTGATTCGAAAATTGAGGTATTGCGTATGTTAAACTGTTTTCGATATTTTTGTAGCACTGAAACACCTCGATGGAACATGTAGGAAAATTTACATCGTACTTTTTTTTTTTCATTGGAAGAAACGCAGGGACCATTAATCTTTGAGACCGCAGCTTAGATAAATGCGAAGAAAAACGTATTTGTGCGCGCAGGAGAGTGAACCCCAACCAGGGTCGCGGCTGATAAAATAATAATCGTGCGACATTAATGACCCCCGATCTTGGAATGTCTATTTTTGCCTGATAACGAGATAAACCAAAACCATGGCCTCAGTAAACATTTGCAATTGAATAATTTCATTTATTTATGTTCGGCAAAAATTGTCGTCTCTTATATAACTCGTCTTCTGGTTCGAACTTATGAAAAAATTTATCGGTTCGAGAAAGAAAAAAGTAGCGAAAGAAAAAAAAAAAAAAAGTGCGACGAGTAATTTTAGGTTTGTCCCCGAAATTGATTACAAAACCGATTCCGATAGCCGATGACTTTTTAACACCGCCGAGATACATTTCATCCTCGGAATTGAAACCGTCACGATAAACCGGGAGATGGAAACAAATAATTACCCGATGATTACAAAGAGATCACTTTCTAGTGCACCCAGCAAATTGTTTTCACAAACGTTTACTTTTCCCTGATAAAGTTGTTTACATTCGATCGTAAAGAGTTTCCATCATCGCGTCAATTATATAATTAAGTCTGACTAATGATTTAGACTAACAATTTTAGATGATTCAAGATTTACTCCCCCTTTCTCGGTTAAGATGCCAAAACATCAATCAATTTATTCATAACTGAATTGAGAATAGTTCAATAGAAAAAGCGGATTACTTTTTATTTGCTAACGAGATATGAAATATAAAAAATATATTTTCACAACAATTTTGCCTTGTTTTTTTTTTTTTTTTTTTTTTGATTTTGTTTATTTTTAGAATTTGATTTGTTTCGTTGTAATGAGACTGGACTTTCAGTTGGGGAGATCTTAAGTGACATCCGTCATTTCTTGTTGCCACAAATTAAACTTATTAAATAATCGGACACAGAGTCCATGGTTTCGTACATAATGCGATGACTGATTACATGGAGTTAAACTACTCGGATTTAATGAATTGATATGGTAAGCATCAATGAAATTGAACCAATTCATGAAATTTAGTTTATTTGATCAAACGTTTATCTTTTATTTATTTATTTATTTATTGTTTCAATTTCGATCTGTTCCTGAAAGAAAATAGCTTTCCAGAAAAGTCGAACAATCGAGCAAGAGCTGGTCTGATTTAAAATATCAAATCAAAGAAAACCAAACAAACAAAAAGTAAAAATGATGAAATGGATCGAAAGATCTTCTTCTTGCAAATTATTTATTTCCAAATAAACTTTTGTTTCAAGCAGAATCTTATTTGTCTTCAAAAAGAATGATTCAAAAAATGATCTTTTTGAAATCGTTCAATCCATATTAATATTGCAAAAAGGAAGACTTGTTTTGTTATGACCAAAAAAAAAAAAAAAACTAATCCAACCTCAAAGGAAGTAACTTATTTTCCAAATTGATGACTTTAAAAGTGATTGTTCAAGAAATTGCAATTTTGCAACCAAAAAGAAAAAAACAACTCCTGTTTTCTCTAGTTCAAACCATAATTAGTTTTAAATTAAAAACTAAAATTAAACTGAATAGAATAAACAAAATTGATTGAACGAAAAACGAAGGATGATAATTTTTTGATCTAGGATAGAATTCGCAGTAGTGAAGACGGAGCATCGGCCAGACCGGAAGTGAACTATTGGTACTCACGACTAGCGAAAGCCGGCGAAAAGTATAGCAGAATAAGACAAGCGAAGAGACCCGCGGACAAAATCCGGGGCGGATGTCCCATAGTGATGTCAAACGTCCAATGTGGCACTCTCACGGGTATTAAGCACGAGTACGAGATCACCACAGTGTCGTGATTTTCTTTGTCCGCGCTTTTATGTTCTCGTTTCCCCTCCTGCGCGGCCTATCTGGACCGTCTTGCCCCTCTGGCTTTCTTTTATGAACACTCATCCACCAAATCATCATGTCTTTTACATGTCACCAAAATGTTTCGCCAAATGTTTCACTTCCTACCATAAAAACAAGCAAACAACACTTTTAAGAAATTCACCAAGATGAAGACACATTTCTCGTCCTTTTCTTCTTTTTTCAGGTTTATCCTTTTTTTTTCAGGACGTCAGAAATTTGCAGACACGAGAGAAGGTTTGTTTTGAAAATGAGGACTTCAAAAGCTGTAAGATGGGTTTATTGACGTTGACCTTTCAATGTTTTACAAGGGGAAAGGACGTTCAACTTCTGTATTCAGAATTCAATAAGTGTTTCTGATAAGGGCGACGGATGGGGTCTAGTTAGCGATGAGCAACGAAGGGCGCTTTTATACTAACTTTATCAACGGTGTACCTTTTCAAGTCATTTGTGTAATCGTTTTTGTTCAAAGTTTACAAACTCTTTTTATTATTAAACGGAAAAACAAAATACAATTAAAACAAACATTGTCATCAACAAATAAACAAATAGCTAAATAATTGCAATAAAGATTGTAAGATCAATTACATTATTTATTTGCCATCTGTTTATGAAAATAATAAGAAAACAACTTTTATCTTGCTTCCATCAACTAATTATAAAACTTTGTTTATAATAATTTGCATTTTTCTCAACTCTACTGAGATATATATCAACTAAAGTTGGATTCGAAAATGTTGGCAATACAACTTGAGTTTACTCTGCGGTCCCATCAGCTTAAGATACCTCATGTATTTCAAATGTTGCTCGAATAATAATTAATAGATCCTTTCATGTTAAGTTGAAATGGCAAATTTTGTACTTCGGAAGTGAAATCAAAGCCGTTTTAGCTTAACGATAACCTTTTAGAAAATACATGAATCAGATGCTGCGCTAAACTTTTTCTTATCTAAATAAATTTTTTTTCCAGATATTAAATTTTTTTTAATAAATATTTCAACCGATTGAGGAAGAAAATTAATTTCAAGATAAGAAAATTGCCAGAAAAAAAAGTTTAATTCTTTTTTTTTTGTGTGATAGAAATGAAATCAGATTCATCGGGTACATTTATCAATTAAAAGTTTGAAATAAAAACGGCGATTTCCTCAAACCACGGTTGGGCACACGAGTTGAAGGTCAAAATTTCAACTCTTCTGGCGCCGAGAGAAATGATAGATGATAATTTAAAAATCCACAAATAGAAATTTGAAAAATACGCGCTACAGCTCTGCTTCTGACAAAGGGAACAAAGAAAATAGTCTCTTTTTTTTTTAATTTTCTAGCGGTCTTCTCAGAACGAATTTTTTTCTCAACATAATTAACTTAAAATCTTCGTCGTGTCTAATCTAATTTTAAAAAATAAAGTTTTCAAAAGATTGATGAAACTTGTTATAAAACTTGATATAAAAGATTTAATAAAATGTTTATTAAATTTTTCCCTTGACTTTTCATCTCGACATTTAACACAATTTGTTTTTTTACTTCATTCATTTTCTGTTCTATTAAATTTAATGACGAGCCAATTGTGGTAAATTCTAAATATGAAATTTCAGTTACAATTAGAAATTGATCATTATTTTGCTCTCATTATCTGGCTGTTTGTCTTATCTAAACGGCTCCCCCATGTGCGCCATTATATTTCCTCTCGCATGGAGCTCACACTGAAATAAAGTGAGTAATGGTTCGTCATTAAAGCAGCCCAGTGATTCCATGGGATCAAAGTGAAGTTCGAGTATGCTCGAAATCCTTCCACATGCTAGTTTTTTTCAAAAAAAAAAAAAAAAAAAAAAAAAAAAAAAAAAAAAAAAAAAAAAAAAAAAAAAAAAAAAAAAAAAAAAAAAAAAAAAAAAAAAAAAAAAAAAAAGAAATTAAACTTAACTAAACCGTGATACATAAATTAAAAAGTTCCACTGAAATGTGTTTGTAACAAATTTCAAGACTAAAATTAGTAAACGTGGAAGAAAAAATATGTCCTGCTGTCGTTTTCACAGGAGGGCCATCTATCTTGGATGCATATTCAGAAAAAAATTTCAAGTCGAGCGACAACCTATCGAGGGACAGAAAACTCCATATGTCGTGCTGACGAATTATCAGGCTCGAATATATATATTTTTTTCTTATAGTATAATTAATTATCGTTGCGAACAAGTTGCTAAGCATGGCATGAACATAATCTATCGTTTGAGTCGCGTAAACAAATCGTTATAACAAAATCAATAGAAGCAAAGCAAAAAAAGAAACAAAAAAAGAAAACAAAAATTTGTTGAAATGTGGATTTATAAAACGCAAATAAATTATTTCGCATTGAAAAAAAGGAGAAGCTTGAAGAAATGGCCATTGGTGAATAAAAAAGTTGAAATAAACAAAATGATTCGAGTATTAGAGCGTTAACGTTCTAGTTATCAGTGGATATAGAAAATATGACAACTTTGATGGACTCTCATCTCAATTCTTTGTCATCAGTTCAATGGTCAGCGCTCTTATCTTCTTACATAGAAAGGGCAGTTTAGTTGTCAACAGCTGGCAAATAATCGATAAACAAAAACTCAGTCACCCTAATCTCAATTTGATAGTTTTTTCGAGGGAATTCCAATGCAATCTCGCGGTTCGTTTAATTATATTTTTTTCATCCAATCCGATTGTTCATTAAACAATAACTCATTCAATGGAAAAATATTTTTTTTAACCGCTAATGGAATAGGACTTGTTCCAGAAGCCTAACTCTTTTATTTTTTGTTGAACAAAAAAAATGTCTGATAATATTTGACCGGTCGAAGAATCATATTTTTTTGTTACAGAAATTCACATGGTTTTCAACACACGCTTATCAATCTTTTGGTTCATATCGAAATGAAACTTACGCAAACGTATTTTCAATGTGACAATAAACTGAACGTAAACATTTTTTGTCATTTCTCTCTTTCTCTTTCTCGTTCTCTCTCTCTTTTTCTCTCTTTCTCTCTTTTGTAAGAAAATCAGTAAGTCTTGACACGTTTTCCGTTTGTAAAAATTGCGCCGACGTCAAGAGACAAGCCGATAAATTGATTTGTTTACCGAATTCTCAAATCAACATTAAGAACAAAGTTTGAGACTTTTTCTTTTCCTTCGGAATGTCGGATGAAAAAAGCAATTATATAACGCTCTCGGTCTTCTAAAACAAACACGATTAGAGATTATACTTTACTATTAATGTCGGAGATATTTACGACAACCTTAATAATACAGCGTTTTTTTTATTATGAAAATAGTTGCAATAAATTAAACACATTTAGACGCAAAAAGACACATGTTGAACGAATATTTTAACATTCACAAAATTATATAAATAACTGAAAAATGTACACATTTATTTTCTAGTTTATTTCATTTACAAATTTCTTCTTTTTCGATGGATTTCATTGTTAAATGTTATTTAATTTTGAAAGATAACAATAAGTGTAAAAACTCCGTACAAAAGGACACACGGATAGGCAATTAAGAGTCTCTGCTTGTCCTCGCCCGACATTGCACAAAACAATCTCGACGCCGAGAGCGCTGCCCAGGAAACGGCCAGGGCAGCCAAAACAAATCCAACAGTTCCTTGCAAAGTGGTGAAAACGCTAAGTCCAGCCAATCCGACAACAGGTAAGATGCAGTAACCAAGCACCGAAGCCACAGACGACAGAGTGACGTTTCCCGTGCTGCTCATCAGGGACTGGAGAATGTACATAAGGACACAGGACGTGACAGCAAGGCCATAGACATAGCCAAAGTGGGCTTTCGATCCAGCCAATAACAAACAACCTGCGAGCATCAAACAAAACGCAACTGGACCTGCCAAGTCGGAATCCTGCGTTAGGTAACTCGCGTCATCAGTCTGGCCTCTTTTGTGAAACGGATTCATCACTGCTAAAGTTTTTTGAAGAATTCGGTCCGGATCGATCCCCAGTTCTTCCATAAGCGGCGGCTCATCCTCTTCACCGAAATTGGCTGTTTCTGAAATAGTTCATTCACGTTAAAATTATGCAAAATGTTGATGATTTATCTAAAATGATTTGTTTACACATTTAATAAACTATCCAAATGTTTGTGTTTACAAGATCGCATCAAAATATTATCTACTGTTGATATGACACAAACAAATAGCACCTTAAGTCGAATTGAAAAATAAATACTTTTTGAGGTTATGTTCTTCAATGTCTTTCATAACATATGCAATTGTATGCAAAATTGTAAAGTTTACCTTGTCCAAAATCTTCTCCGCCATACAGATTGCCACCGTATGAATTCTGAGTGGGGTCTAAAAAGGTAGTTTTTTGTGGATACGTATAACTCTCGTTGCCAGGTTGATTGCTGTATGATTGGAACTCGAACTGCTTGTCAGGCTGACCGAAATCCTGACTCTCGAAATTGTAACTACTCTGCTGGGGCGATTGGCCCCAGTAATTGTCCTGTTGCGAGTAATCGGACATTTTCTAATTATTTCCAAAACATACGTGGAAACATCAGCGGCTCCGATTTCTGACACTATTCAAAACACCTGAGCTGTCCAAGTGGCGCCACCGTCGATGCGTCAGATGGGGCAAATTTTCAACAAAATTCAAAAGTGTCAAATTGTTGTTAGGTTTGGTAATTCTTTTGTTTGTAACAGATCATTGTCTTTAGGTTGTAAATAAAAAATAACAATGGCGTTGGAAAAGTGAGGTTAGGTGTGTCATCTTTTTTTTTTCAGAGGGAGAAATGAAAGGAGAGGCATTGCGCAAAAGCGTTAGGTTTCATGCTCCACATGATTTGGTCTTATCTCGTTCATGATGGATTCGAATAATGTCACGTTATTTTGCTCGGCGCCGTCAGTGTCGTCAGAATATCTCAATGAGGAGAAAAGCAAAAGGGCTTGGACGTAACAACGACTATACATCAAAGCGCGTGACAAATTTTTGATCCAACTTACAGTCACACTTATGAAATTTCTGATTAGCGTACAAGATTTATCATGTTTTTGTTACATAACTGGATCGAAATTTTCAAATTAACATTGATAACAAGTGAGTTGACCAACTTGCATTATTAATCCTTGAAACATATTATAGTGCAAATTTTATTTAACGAAAAATAACGACATTGATAAATCAATTGTTGTTTTTTGAAATGATAATTGAAAAAATAAAAAAATGCAAATTTTGTTTTTTTATTTTTGCAAATTAATACAAAAATTTTGTAGAGATGTTGTTTTTTAGATTTGTGTTTTATTCCTTACAATTGATGTAAATATTTTTTTACGTATCAGATAAGATTAAGAAGTCGGTGTATATACTTCATAAATTCACTTCATAAATTTTAATAATTTTTATCTTATTCAGGCAGATGATCCAAAGACAAAGGATAAAAAAATGTGAGATTAAATAGAACTGCAAAAATAAACTAAGAAAAATGAATTGGAAAGTAATTTTGACAATCCTTTGCCTGTTTGGATTTCTGAAAGAATTCAGGCCATCAGAACCTTTTGTCTACAATCAACTTATTGGACCATGGAAAAATTTTACTGAAAATCAAGTAAGCAATAATAAAACTTGGAACAAAATTATAAAATGCAACAATTATTTACCTTAAGTAAACTGCTTGAAAAAAAATCTGACCAATATTTTATTTCCAGGTATCACAAGAGATTTATCCCGTGAGCATTTATTCCTACTTTGCAACTCTGATTTTGTTATTCCTACTGACAGATTTACTGAGATACAAACCGGTAATTGTGCTGTGTGGCATATCTGGAATGGTGACGTTTTTCCTGCTAATAGTTGGCACGACAATCCCGGTGATGCAAGCCCTAGAATTCACCTATGGTTTGTTCATGTCGACGGAAGTTGCGTATTACACATACATCTATGCCAAAGTTGATAAGAAGCACTATGAAAAAGCGACTAGTTGTACAAGGGCAGCGTTTCTCATTGGAAAATTCACTGCCGGAACTGTTGGCCAGCTTATGGTCAATTTTAACCTACTGGATTATTATCAGCTCAATTATTTAACTTTTTCCGGTAGAATATTTCATCAAATACAAATTTTAATCTAAAGAAATGTTCATTCAATTTATTTTATAACATATTTGTTTACTCAAACAGAACTTAAAAATTGTAAAATTGCATGATTTCATTTTTTTATTTTCTCTTGTAGCCATGATTTTGGCTACAATCTGTGCTTTATTTCTGCCTACGGTGGACCACTCGATCTACTTCCACAGAAGCACTGGTAAAGATCAGGAAAATGAGACCATCGAGAATGAAATCACATTGGAACTCAAAACTCATTCAGAACCAAGATTTTCGGTCAGGTTGAAACGAGCATATGGTTTTTTGTGGAGGGACTTTCTACAGGCCTACTCGAATTTCGAGGTGATGAAGTGGTCCTTGTGGTGGGCCCTGGCTACCTGCGGGTACTCACAGATCATCACATATATCCAAAACTTATGGGAGACAGCTGTGAAGAAGGACGATGTTATTTATAACGGAGCCGTTGAGGCCATCTACACCATCATCGGTAACTCGAAATAGATCCATTAATTTAAAGAAACAGACGTCTGTAAATTGCAAACATCTGATTTTCGTTTATGTTTCTTTTCTTCTTCTGTTTGTTTGAATGGTTATTATTCAAGTAAAAATTGGCTTCAGGTGCTGCTACAGTGTCTGGCGTGGGAATAATTAAAATCAACTGGACATTGTACGGAGAAGCCATCCTGGCATCATTCTCGATATTGGAAGGTTTGCTGTTGATGGTGGCATGCAGGACTTTTCATATTACTATAATGTATGGGTGTTACATCGCATTTGGTGTGATTTACCACACAATAGTGACAGTGGCAAGGTCCGATCAAAAAGTACAATCTTATTCATCCAAATAGATATTTGTATATGGCTCCATATAAGTTCCACATGTTTCTTATAAATAGCTGGTGGTAAAACAAAATTTATCTTTGTGATACATATGGTACCACAAACATATATACGTATATATATATTTTTTTTTTTTAATGTACCAATTATAATGCCATATATAAATTTTTACTTGGAGATCTTGTCTTAACATTGTCATCAAATTTAATTTTATAAAATTTATGATTTTAGCTTTGAGGTTGCAAAAAGACTTTCAGAGGATAGTTACGGATTGATCTTTGGGATCAATACTTTTGTAGCGCTCGCTGTGCAGAGTTTGCTGGTGTACATCGTTGTGGATGGTAAATTTTTTGAATCGACCATCAGGGATCAGGTAAAGAAAACATTTCAGCTGAATGAACTAATATTAAATTGAATCAAGAAATATGATTAATGTATGTTTTCTGTTTTCAGTTTTTCATATACAGTTTTTACTTTATTGGCTTGGGAATAATATTTGCAATGTTTGCAGTTCGCACGATTGTCAAATTTTGCCAAAATCGTGGCATGCAAACGGTTGAAAATTGTACAGAGAGATCATGAAACAGATGTCACAAATAATGACGATATCAATTGTTGATTTTTATAATTTTATTTTTTATAGTAATATAGATATTCAATAGCGGCGTGTAAGGCAATAATTTTAGTTTAAAAATCTTATTCAAAAGTGTGATAAAATGTAGTTTGTAAAAAAAGAACAAAACAAGAAAAAATAAATTTTTAATGCAATTTTATATACGAGAAATTTTCTTTCGTTTAAATTAAAAATCCATTTAAATTTATAATTTCAACGGAATTGGATTTCCCGCCATTTGGGAAACTCCAGTCACGTGATCGTCTCGTTTCTAACCAGTTTGTTGGTGCGACCACGCTTTTTACATTGACTCACCTCGTCTTGTCATAAAAGGAAACGAAATCGTAAAGCCGAATAAATCGTTGATCTTCTCCATTTTGTTGAAATCAGTTTAAATCCAAAACCTCAAAATGCTTGGACCTGGTGCCGGTCCGATTCTCGTTCTGAGTGAGTGATCAGAATCAAATTTTTAACCTAAATTTCAAAATAACACGATCCTTTATTCCCACCCTCAATTCTATTTTTCACAATTTATCTACGCCCAGACGACTAAAGTAAATTATTCTTTAACTTTTAGGCCAAAACACAAAACGTGAGTCCGGAAGGAAAGTTCAAATTGGAAATATTCAAGCCGGCAAGGTGAGTTTTGCAATGTTTGAGAATTTGCATCCAAACCTCAAATTTTATAAACGAAACGTAAATCGTAACTTGAAAACACAAAAAATGCAACAAATATAAACGAAGAAGGTTGAAAAAAGTCAGTTATTTGATCAATTTTGATTTGCAATGAGTATAATAAAAAATTGTTTATTTTCATTGACCAAATGCAAAACAGGTCGACTTCTGTTTTTAGAAAGATAACAAAAATTAACCCCGAAACGTTGACTAATTTTACAGACAATCGCCGACGTGATCCGGACATG
Source organism: Trissolcus brochymenae (assembly GCA_030523145.1). Taxonomy (NCBI): domain Eukaryota; kingdom Metazoa; phylum Arthropoda; class Insecta; order Hymenoptera; family Scelionidae; genus Trissolcus; species Trissolcus brochymenae. Next base: position 108,727 of record JAQQRF010000421.1, read on the forward strand.
TTTGGGTCCACAAGCGATGTTGAAGATGTTGATGGACCCGACCGGGGGAATCGTGATGACCAATGACGGCAACGCCATCTTGCGTGAGATCACAGTGCAGCACCCGGCAGCAAAATCGATGATCGAAATAGCCCGAACGCAAGACGAGGAGGTCGGTGACGGGACGACCTCTGTAATCGTTCTCGCCGGGGAGATGCTGGCTGCTGCAGAGCCTTTCCTGGGTCAGAACATGCACCCGACGGTGATCATTCGGGCGTACCGTCAGGCGCTTGAAGACGCGGTCGAGCTGCTCACAAGCAAAGTGAGCATCGAGCTTGACCGCTCCGACCGGAAGAAGCTGTCCGAGGTGGTGAGGTCATGCGTGGGCACAAAGTTCATCGGTCAGTGGGCCGAGCTCGCCTGCAACATCGCCCTGGACGCCGTGGAGACGGTGATGACCGAGGAGAACGGTCGCAGGGAGATCGACATCAAGCGTTACGCCAAGGTCGAGAAGATCCCCGGAGGCTCGATCGAGGACAGCCACGTGCTCAAGGGTGTGATGGTGAACAAGGACGTGACTCATCCGAAGATGCGCCGGTACATCAAGAACCCCAGGATCGTCCTCCTCGACTGTCCTCTGGAGTACAAGAAGGGCGAATCTCAGACCAACATCGAAGTCATGAAGGACACCGATTTCACAAGGATCTTGGAGCTGGAAGAACAGAACGTGAAGAAGATGTGCGAGGAGGTCATCGCGATCAAGCCCGACGTGGTCTTCACGGAGAAGGGAGTGTCCGACCTGGCGCAACACTACCTGCTCAAGGCTGGCATCACCGCTGTGCGCAGAGTCCGCAAGTCGGATAACAACAGGATCGCCAGGGCCTGCGGAGCAACTGTAGTCAACCGCACGGACGAGCTCAGGGAGGAGGACGTCGGCACTCAGGCAGGACTCTTTGAGATCAAGAAGTTCGGCGATGAGTACTTCTGCTTTGTAACCGAGTGCAAGGACCCGAAGGCTTGCACGATCATACTCAGGGGAGCCAGCAAGGACATCTTGAATGAAACCGAGAGGAACCTCCAAGACGCATTGCATGTTGCCAAGAACCTCATCATCGAACCCAAATTGGTTCCTGGTATAAACTTTTGAAGAAATTATACTTTTTTTATTTCATTATATAGATTTTCGTTTTAAAATATACGTCAGTCTAGGCTAGTTCTGAAGATCAATGAGTCTAAAGTAAAAATTGAACAAGTATTTGAGCTTTTTTTATAAATAATTTTATTTAATGACGATTTAAATGGATAAATAAATTAAAATTCTTTTTAGGTGGTGGAGCAGTGGAGATGGCAGTTTCCAGACTTCTGACAGAGAAGGCAGCAGCCTTGGCAGGAGTAGAGCAGTGGCCGTACAAGGCAGTCGCCGAAGCCCTCGAGATTATCCCGAGAACCTTGACCCAGAACTGCGGCGCCAACACCATTCGCACCCTGACCGCCCTACGAGCAAAACACGCGACAGAAGGCTCGACCTGGGGCATCGATGGAGAAACCGGACAGCTAGTGGACATGAAGGTCCGAGGCATCTGGGAACCCCTGTCGGTTAAACTGCAGATTTATAAGACGGCCATTGAGACAGCCATCTTGCTGTTGAGAATCGACGATATCGTCTCTGGTAGCAAGAAAAAGAACGCCGACAGTGGTCCCACTGGATCCATGCCTACTCAAGAGTCAATGAAGGAATAAACTTGAAGGAAAAGGAAAATTGAATTCGCCGGTCGTTAATTATTATCAAATGCTTACTCTGATTTGTCAACTTTTAATACATTTTTGCACCCATTGTCTTGAATAAAACTATCTTCAATTAATAAAATTGTTATAAATTGTAATTGGACCTTTGAGAATCTTATAACATTGCTAATTTTAAACATTGGTTTTAACAATTAGGGACTGTGAAAAATACTTGCTTAAGAAATAAATAAGTTTATTTATAGACATTTTGAATTATGTTATCATATATATCAGTCATATTGGTGTTCACCAGAGTTAAACATGCATGTATACATAGAGGTATTTGTCAACGCCGCTGAGGTTAGTCATTTTTGGTTAAAATAGTTAAAATATAAAAATAATAGCTCGACTTGAACTAAACTCCACGTGAATAAATACAGGAAAACTTATTGATCGAATCCTAAATCATTAAGGAATTCGGTGATCTTTTCCTCGAGTTCCTCCTTGGAATACTTTTCATACTCAGATCCATAGTCACGAAAGGATATGTTTGCACTTTCAGATAATTATACAGGTGTCGATTGGATACAGATAACGAATCCTGGTCAAGGTCAGATCTGTGCGGCTGTGCGCAGTATCCGTCAATGTGTATACTATTTTCAATATCTGAATCTTGCGCATTTTCAATTTCTTTGTGTAGCTTATGGATTTGTCTCTTTATGGAATTTATATTTCTGTTGTTGCTGGATTTAACTCTCATCATTTTTAATGATTAGGAAAAAGCTTAGCTTGCTTTCCTCATACCTTCTTCTTTTTCATTATCAGCACTAAGCTAATGCTAGTTCATACGGCCATAAAGCAGTGGGATGTGCTGATAATGCTAAGTGATAGGTGGAAACGGATTAACTTTCTCTTGCTCTTGTGTTTGTTAACAAAATTAATTTATTATCATTATACTTTTCATAAACAAGATTTCAATGTTGTCAAAAAACGAAAATACACATTCGCAATCATTTTAATGCACCAAACTCCCATTCGTTTATAGAAAATAAATTAAAGCTTTTATACCATAATTTAATATTAGCATCAGATAAAATGTGTAAAAACCAGTTTTATTTGTACAAAGTAGTAATACAAGTGCGAAAATACTTTTTGGTCTAGCGAAATTTTATTACATTAAAATTAATTAATAGAAATTAAGATTATCTTCAACTTTCGAGGAAACATTCGGTGTCCTCTGCCAAGTTAGATTTATTTCCTTGTATTAAGCCCCATGATGTTTTGTGCCTACGAGAAACAAATTTATATGAAGTTTAAGTCAGGAAAAAAATTACTTAATATAATTTATTTAAGAAACAAGTTTACTTTCGTGGGTCAATTTGGTTTTAGCCAATTTACTGACTGGTCTTCTTAAAACTTGATTCTTTTATTTTATCAATAAAAACTTTGCACTTACAGTTCCGAAAATTGCACCAGCTATATCTCTGGTTCGATTCAAAAATTGCTCCGGCTGAGGTAAACTCGTTAGAGAATCTGAAATTTTGTGCATTTCAACCGCCTCTTTGATTCTTCTATTCAAAAATTCCCATGTACTTTTGTGATCTTCGCTCGAATCCTGGAGCATGTACAGTTCGGTCGTTTTATAAATACCCGCTACCCCTGCTCTTCGTATGTACCAGTTCATCTGTAAAAATAAATATGTAATTAAAATATAAACGATCAAATAAAATAGTATATTAAAATAAGATTATATCAATATCAATTGTTTTTAATTAAAAAATGATAATAATTGTAATCAAAATCTAAATACTATTTTACAGATTTTGATCTTACATCTACGGATCTGTCCCCAGCATAGTAGCAGATATTATCAACAATCGTAGTGATATTTGTGAATGCCAGAGGGATGTTTGTAGGTATCGACATGATAGCCAGGGCCTGCGGCCATTCCTGTTTGAAAGGGATTATCATTTCCAATCGTTTTTGCATCGCCTCTTCCACAATTGCTTCAGGCAGTTTCTTCAATGTATTCGTTTCAGGTTCGATGACATACTTTTGCATCTCCTCATTCAGTTTTTCGTTGCACTTTAAATTGAAATGATGAATTAAATCTGCTGCTCCGTTTGGAAACAGTCCATGAATGACTCCAGGATAATTCATAGATTCTGCTCCTATAAAATTGAATTTAAAATCAATACTCATGTCGGTTCATTCAACTTGTTTTTCCCTATTTTTTGCATACTTCTTGTTTATTTTATAATTTTTAAAATGTTGTCAAGACTTTTTAAAGATTTCTTGAAGACATTAAAATTGTTAAAAATGATTTGTTCAGATTTACTAAATTTCATATGTACCAGCACTGATGGCTTCTCTGCTCCACCCAAACTGTTTAACATAATTCAAAGACTCGTTTAAAATATTCGTTTTTATATTATTTTCATATTCATCGTCTGATTGTTGGTTTTTGGATTCCCCAGTTTCTGTTTTTTCGTCGCTCAATAATCTGGTCTGGTTGACAAATTGTGAATTCGACAGCCACAAATTACGTAAACCTGTGATTCAAACAAAATTATTTTTTTAAAACAGTTTTTATTGAAAAAAAATATTGTTCATCTTTTAAAAATGTTTTAAATGCAAAAACGATTTCTTTCAATTGAAAATATCGCAACAATGAAAAATGAAAATGTATCAAGGTTCCAAATGAAATGAACAAAAGCAACTCAGTCTTACAGCCCTTTATTATTCCAATCAACCTACATATCAAAGTTTCTTTTTACGATCCCTCAATTTATTCTCAAGATTTTCATTGACCCTGGTCAGAACGCTCTGCATGACATCCAGAGCATTGAGAGCATTGTAACAAACTTTGACTTTCTGCTCAGTCGGCAGCATCTGCAAATTCTCCCCTCCAACACTGATGGAAACATCATCCTCTTTTCTCTTATCGCTCAAGTCGTTGACTTTGATCCTCCAGTGCGTCCGGGCCAGCTCTATCCCATCTCTCAAAGGCTTCAGATACTCCTCTTCAATCTCCCCTATCCATTCCCAAACCCCAGTCTCATCTCCCTCATCTCTAATAATCAAAAACAAAATCAAATTCAAACTCGTGATTATCTCATCCGAAAGCTCGATCAGATCCGACATCTTGCCATGTTCCAATCGACAAGCAAGTTTCAGCAATGTCCTCATTCTGAGACCGAGAAATTCTTTGCTCCCATTTTGTAGACACTCGATGACAGAATTTTTGAAGACACTGGTGACCAGGCTGAGGAGACCCGAATGGTTCGCCGTCCTGTACAGCTGCAAAACAACCCGGTACCTCGCCTCCAGGCTAAGAACTCCTAGGTACAACCTGAAAATCTCCAGAGCCGCTGTTCGTACCCCAGTGGAGCTGCAGTAGATCATCGTCTGAGTAACAGTGTTCAAAAATTGCTTATGAACCGGCAGTTCCAGTGCCCCAGCTACGACAGATAGTTTCTCTACCTTCACCAAGATGGACTTGGAGAACAAAAGGGCTTTGTTGAGGAGACAGCAGGGGTACCCGACCTGCGCCAGCATGATTCCAGCTAGCTGCAGGCAACCATGCATAAGATACTCCGGATGGTAGACCTGCGGCAACTGCGACTGGAACTCATCGTTGACGAACACTGTAGCAAATAAGTTGGCATAGGCCAAGCTCGGAACGTGTTCCTCGTTCTCGAAGAGGTAATTCACACAGCTCTCTTTGCGAGTTTGGCTCCTTCTTTTGACCACTGTGAGAAATTCGATGAGGTCAGAGCAGAGCCCGAAAAAAAATCCAGCCATCCTGTCGAGGATCCCTGATTTCGTCCAGAATTTGTCGTCAACGAAACAAAACGGCGGTCCAAACATGAAGATTATGTTGCTCAGCAAATACTTTTTTACCTCGGACTTGCCTTCCTCCTTTAACTTGACCAGGAAGTTGAGGGTTGGATGGTAGACTTGTAGAACTGTCTTCTCATCGAACTTGTAGTTTTCTGATTCAAGATTGTAACTTTCTGACTCGAGATTGTAATTTTCTGAGTTTAGATTTTGGTGAGTTCTCGGGATTGAGCTGATGTAACTTTTGATTGTGCTTATGGTCCATTCGAAAAACTGAACCCTGTCGGGATGAGGCCGTTTGAGACAGTGCACCAAGGGGTTCAGCAGAGCATCGTATTTTACATCGTTGCCGTCGTACTCCATCTGCTGGAGGATCCCTAACACGATGTCGATCTGCTCGTGATTTTTAGCCAACACGATGAGACCGTCGACGCAGCACTCGAACAGGGCATTGTTCCTGCGATGGTTCTCCGGGGTCAAATGAACGGAGAGGTTCGTGATAATGCTGGAGATCTCGTCTTTGATTGTGGCTTGATTTTCAACGGCGTTCAAAAGACGCCAAATCTCAGAAGTTTTGCTCTCCGTTAGGCAATCTGTTAACTTTGAATTAAAATCATTAAACTTGTCAACTTCCATCATTGTCTTGTCCTCAGGCTCTTTTTATCGTCTTTTCTTCAGGCTGCAAAACAGATTTTTTTGTTCTTTTCATTTGTTGGCGTTGAAGGTTTTTGTTTTTGTAAATTCTTCTGGGAGTTTTTTCTTTCGTTGACAATTTTTATATAAATTTTCAATTAAATACAGATTTGTTCTACAATGAATGAGACAAATTTTTGCGAATGTTTTAAAATGAACGATAAAGGTACAAAAATAATGAAAATAATAATTCAAAAATGTCTGATATTAATTATACCGACCTGTGTTTATCAAATTTCTCCTAACAATTGTGACGCAATGCATCGTTCTTAATTACGTAGTATCTAAAATTTTTGTAAAAAAAACAAACTTTTCGAATATTGCAATCTTTTGAGAAATGACACCGCAACACACCGAAATATAATAATAACAAACAGCTGATCCTAAAGACAGGCTTTCAAAAATCTCCATAGTTAGGGGCTCAATGTGAATTCGCCCTAACGTCACTAAAACTGGCGGGAAATTAAAAAAATGACCAAAATTTAAAAAAACACACACACACATCTTTATTTATCTTCAATTTTGAAAATTGTTTACGGTAATTTTGAAATATTAAAAACAAATGTTGAAATTTCAGTGTTTACAAATAAATAAACAATTGTTCTGTGTTTATCAGTGAAATAAACAATTGTTTTCATTTTATCAGTTTTTATCACTGAAAAATAACGAATTTCACTTTAAAGAGAAAAAAATTGAATTGTCAGTGAGATATAAATTTAAGTTAATCTTTAGTTTGTATGAATCAAACTAGAGTCAAAACAACGGAGCGAAAAAAGAGCGAGGAGAGGAATGTGAAGATTCGAAAGGGACGCAATGGTTGTGTCTCTCTCGGATGTTGTTCGGTCTTTGTTTACGACGTGTCAATCGCGTTCCGTGCGCACAACTACTTGGCCGGTTTTGTTGGTGTGCGTGTCGGGCGGGTGCGCAGTAGGGATGCGCAGAGCGCTATTCGTCAGTTTACTGCCGAACCGAGCTCCGTTTGCTACAGGACTTGATTTTATAAACGCATTTTTGCAACTCCGATCGTGCACTAATCCTAAATTGTCATAATTTTCGATCCAATTGAAAGCGCATTATCGCTTCATAAGAATCAACTCGGAAACCGATCTCAGATCGCATTAGATTTTAATCAACAATTCCACTTATACCAGAGATACAGCACGGATCGATGATATTGCGCGTTGGTTTTTGCCATGGCCCAATTGAGCCTTTGCTTGATCACTTAAACAAAATCAGCCTGAGCTTATAAATGCCAAGACTTTAATTCCGATAGGTAGATACGAAAGTTGTCAATCATAACCATATGCTTTGAAGTATTTAATTGCATAAAAACGTTTTTTCCCGATCAACTTGTGTATTACATTGTGTGCACTGCAATACAAAATGGCGACGACGCAATGACAAATATCGCAGTTTGCCTTTATTTGTTCGACCAAAACAATGGGGGTTTTTGTGTTTAGTTTGCAGATCGCCGCAGAATGATCGAGATTCTATTTTGTTTGGTCATTAGAACATCCTAGATCATTCAAAAATGGTAAGTCCACGTTCATAATCATAATCAGCCTAGAAAAGCTCGTTTTGTGTATTGGTATGAGAGCACGCACACACGCGTCCGCCATCTTTGTCTGCGTCATCGCCTTGGGCGTCTTGCTCGCCTCGTACGAATATTTTGACCCAGGGGGCGCTACATTTTTTTTTTCTCTTTTCATTCTTTTTTTTTACAATTTACTCTTTACTATTTTTTTTTTTTTTATACGAAAAAAACGATTTTTGATAACAGTTTATTTACAATTATAATTGTTTGTTTCTCTTCTAACTTGAAATTGCTTTTTTAGATGACAAAACAAAACCTCTTATCGGTCTGTCGAGATGTTATGTAATTATTTTCCAGACAATTTAAGTTATAGCACTTGTTGACATAATTTCTGTATGTGAATATCGAATTAGATGGTTTGCATGTTCTCGAGTACGTGCTTGCCCGTGGAAACATGACGAATATAGTAAGAAAAAATAGACATTTAAATTTATTCACAATTTCAATGTTTTTAGAATGAAATTAAACTATTTAAGTTTTTTTTTTTTGTTTTTTCTAAGATTGTCCTTGGATTATTGGTTAAGAATGATTACATATGCTTGAACATTACGTGTAAAAATGATGAACTTTTTTTTTAATGTCTCCGTCTCTGTTTTTGGTTAATTACAATTGTATTTGAAAATTATTTGTCATTTTTTCATATTCATCGTCTTTTATAGGTAGACCTTGTGAAAATAAAAACAATAATGTTACAATTATTTTTACCGTTAAGAATATACAGCAAGAATTTATAGAAAATAAACAATTAAATATAAATTTTACAAAATATGATACATCAAATTGAATAAAAATACACTTTTTTTTTGTTAAAATAATAAATTCACCTTTTTTCGTTTGCTCGCAAAAGGAATTGAGCACCCGACCTCCAGAAATTTAGTGTCAACTGTTTTCTCTAAACCAATATTATGAAATTTGCTCTATCTTTCATTATAATATTTGGTCATATGTTTTGTTGTTTTTTATTTATCTTTTATACTGTGTTTTTTTTTTTGAAAAACAAACAAATAATACAATATCTGAAGGATTTGTGTTTTTATTAATTTCTGATTCATAAATATTTTATTGATATTTTAATTTTTTTAACTTTTTACGGTTAAGTTTATTTTTTGGGTCATTATTAGATGGGTTTTCAAAGTTGGTTGATTGAAAAACTGATAATTTTTTAAAATAATTTGAAAACAGATATAAAAATTATTTTACATTAAGAAGAATTAATTAAAAGAAAATAAAAAAAAAGAAAATTAGGAATTCGATACCTGAAACTAATTTTAAGAATAAAAAAATGAGATAAGAAATTGAATGAAGTTGGAAGTTATTATTTTTTTTCAAGATAAAATTAACTTTAGAAAAAAGTCTCAGTTTCTCTGCTTATTCCAATTTTGGTTGAAAAAATAGTGATTAAATTAATTTTTGGCAATTTTTTTCCAGTTTTTTTTTGCTGAATCAAAAATCGTATTTCCTAGTTTGTTACGTTGAATCATAGCGTTTAATAGGTCTGATATTAAAATTAGACATCTTGGAAAAGGCGACGAACATGTTGATATGAATCTACATATTTTTAGAACTCTAGTCAAAACTTTCATTCCTTTTCTTTAATCAAAGTCTCGTTTACTCAAAATGTTCCCAACTTTTATTTAAACAATTTTGTTTGTTAACAACACTTCTATTTTTTTAAACGTAATTTTTTTTTTAAATTACAAATATGCTTTTTATTCATTTTATAATTATAAATATTGATTATATCAATTTATAACAAAATCTTAACAACAATATATTATTATAATCTTCTAGACTTGTATTTTTTTTAAACAAAAATATGTTTAAAAAATTTTTTTCGATTTCAGTTTGTTCAGAATAGAAAAGAAAAATTCAAATCAAATTGTATGAAGTTGTTGAAGTCTAACAGTATCTCTGTCCTTTTCGTGCATTTACGTCACTTAACCTCAATTCACAATAACTCATAAGTCGAGTCGAGCGACAGTTCTGTGATCTGTGAATGAAAACGATGCACTCCAATTCTGAATTGTCACTATTTATGTATCAAAAAAGTTAGCCCGCGTGTTTTCGATATGGAATAACGGTTTTATTTCTATTTTTCCACAATCTATAATTCCACGAATATCAAAGAAGTCATGCGAGGACATGATCAATTTGTTCATTTATTTTAAATCGAACCACAATTTTCACACCTTCGAAATCTTTTGTTTGAGAGCGTGATTTTAGAGGTTATTTTAATTTTAATCAATCACGTGGATATTTTTATTGCTCCGTTACAGCGAACGAATTAGATATAAAAAAATGGTAAGACATGTTAAGATCAATTCGGATGAATAAAAGAGATAATAAAATAGAATAAACAGAAATTGTTCGACCAACCAAATGTTTACATAAGAATATAAAATAACGTAAAAAAACTAAGGAAATCGACATTAAACGCTTAAAAATGTCATATTAATTTTACGTTAGCTTTGTATTAATTTTATATTATTTTTCTTTCGAAAATTTATTTGAAGTATAGTTTTAACATTTTGGAAGTATTTTTATTAAAAAAGGAGCTTCGTTTAATTTCGTTTCATTAAACTATTGTCTATAATTTAGAAAGTTGACAATTTAGCTGTATAAAATGTACAAATGCCAAAAACTTAGAAAGAGACAGGAGTATAAACAAACCCAACTCGACAATTTTGAATTTCATGAGTAAATTAAAAAAAATGTTAAACAAAAAGTGTAGCATGAAAGGTTTTATATTTTCATTTTCATTTTTGTTACAGCCACGAATAGACCCGTTGTCGTTGTTAAAGTGCTTAAGCATTTTACTAGGTCCGAACGGCGGCATCAAAAGCAGCGACGAAGTCAGTCGAATTGCCAATCTTATGACAAAGTTCTCAAAAAAATTGGTCTCGAAATGTATCTACATACAAATCTTGAAAAACACAAACCCAAGTCTTCTCAACCAGTAAGTTTCAGTTTTTTTTTTTATTCACAAAACAAACATTATTTTTCAATCATTTGAATCCATTTATTCTCAACTTTACAATCAATTAATTTTATTTACTTCATTGTATTTTAATTTTTCCTTTTTATTCGTTCACTTGTAGATTTATGGCAGCGGGTGGCTGGGACTTGATTCACCTCTGGCTGACCGACGCGGTTGGTGTGAAAAACTGGGCCCTGATAGAGGAGCTGCTCTCGCTGTTATTGCTATGTCCTGTAGACATTGAGCGACTAAAGAGCAACAACTGTCCAAAGTTCATCAAAGGGCTGTCAAAGGAGGACAGTCACCAGGATGTGAAGCTGCTGGCCACGCGTCTTGTGGAGCAGTGGCTGAAGATAGTCAAGGGCGAGGCTCCGCCCAATTCGGTTCCTGCACAGATCATCACCGAGACTTCCTCAACGAGCACGACTAGCGTTCTAAAATGCGAGCCAGTCGCGTTGCCCGAGCCAGTGGCATCAACCGCTTCGACTGCGTCAAGGAACGTAACCCCGGTGACCCCGATCAGCTGCACGACTGTCTCGTCAACGAGCGAGAGCGCTTTGCTCAAAGCGGAACCGTCGGAACAGACGGAACCTCAGAAGAAACCAAGCGTTGTCATTGTATCGTCGTCCTCGACGATGCCAACAACGCAAAGCCCCGTTTACAAGTTGACGATTCGCGATGGCAAGCAGGTGTTGACCAAGATCGAGACGGATGGTGGTAACGCAGCGCCAGTTGCCAAGCCGGAGGTCGTCGAGACGAACGGGGAGACAATCAAGGCCGAAGTGGTGGAGTCGGTGAGGATCGAGAGCGAAAATTCTGACAACCTTAAGGAGGCAACGAAGGAGGAGGTCGAGGAACCGGCCAAGGAGGTGAAGGTCGAAGAGAAGCCAACGAAAAAGGAAGGCGAGAGTACAAAGGTCAACGACAAGGAGAATCGGGACGCTCACAAGAAGGAAGAGAAGAAGAAGAGCAGCCATCATTCTTCGAGCAAAAGCTCGTCTAAACACAGCAGCTCGCACCGTTCGAGCTCCAGCTCAAGCTCCCACCGGAGTTCCAAGAGTAGCAGTAGCAGCTCCAGACACAAAACGTCCTCGGACAAGGATCACCACCACCACGGATCCTCGAGCAAGAGCAGCAGCACGAAGAAGGACAAGGAGAAACTGAAGAAGGACCAGGCGGAGAAGGACAAGGCTACCCTGGAGAAAGTTCAGGGTCACAGTCTGTCGAAGAGCATCGGGAAGATACCAAAGAAGAAGAGCGAGGACGAAAAGAAGGACGGGGCAAAGGACAGCGCCAAGGAGAACAAGGACGAGAAAGCAAAGAAACTCGCCCAGATCGCCGAGAAGAAGAATATCTCGATCTCGATTGAGAACAGGAAGAACTCGCAGGATGCAACCAGCAGGCCCAAGACGGTCAAGACGTTCAACTCAAAGTTCAGGTCTACGGGCCTCGAGGAGGAGGTCAAACCACCCCCTTCGCGCAACCAAGTTAACAAAAAGCCAGCGACCAACTCTGTTCTGGCGGACAAGAAACCTGTGATCCCATCGAAATTGCCAGCCCCAACCAGGGACACGTCCACGCCATCCGCAGAGAAAAAGATTAAACTCTCGCTCGATCCGGCTGTGGTGGAGGAGAAGAAAGGCAGCATCAAACTCATCAAACCGAAACGTAAGTGGGCAATCTTTCTATCTTGCAAACATTTTTTTTGTCCTCCTCAGAGTTTCAATGCTTCAAGTTTTTTTTTTTCCTTAGGATCTGATACACTGAGAAAACAATATTGTAATGTACGAGATATCGTGAAAATAGTTGTGATATAATTTGTAAGGAACACAATGCGTATAGTAAAATATTACAAAGTTAACGTGACTCACTAGTTTTTCACGATTGAATCAACAAATTAAAAGAGTGTAATTGAAGTCAAGATTTGATTTTATACAACATTGTTACATTTAAGTACTAATACACTTTAAATAAAAACGATAATGATATACTAAATTATACGTCACGGATCACAAACTTTAAAATATTATTTTGTATCACAATATAAGTTACGGTACGAATTGTGTTCGTTACAATTTGAAAAAAAATTGCTATCCCAATTGTACGATATCATTTTCTAAGTGTAACTTCACTGGCGAACTGATTCTGCTTTTAATAATTTGATAATGAGTTTTCAGGTATTGAAACATCGCCTCGGGCCTGTGATATTCTCAACAAGCTTCACATTATCTGGCCGAGACTTTTGTGGTCCCAAGTTGTTTGTCCATTTTTCTGTTCTAATGGCGCTTATTTAACAGTTAGTTCTTTTTACAGGAGAGAGACTATTTGATTTTATGTAACAAATGTCGAACTACGTTTCTTTAAACATTAAGCTTACAATCGTTCCTTGTCAAAATGATTTTCAAGTTTGAAAATGTTGCGCTCGAATGTGCAGATTGATAACTTTTTTTTTTTCTGAATCGATCAGTAAACACAACTTATGTGATATAGTGATACCAAAGAAGAAAGAAGATTCTCGACGCAGCATCGTGAAGAAGAGTGAAGAGGTGGTTTGCGATAAATAAAATGACGTACGACAGGTAACTTTTTGATACCATTATTTTAAGCGGAAATATTTAAAATTGGCAATGCCAGAAATGGAAGTGATAATTTATTTGGTCCAATGACATAAATTGTCTGGTTATTTTTAATTTGTTCATTATTTTTTTTGGAAACGAAAAGAAAAAGTAGTTGGAGATATAATTTTTTTATACCAAATGCGGTAACATCACAGACTCGTTGTGCACAATATATTGGTGATTGATAAGTTTTGTTGTATAAATTACAATAAATAATTTGATAATTGAAAAACAAAAATCAAATGTTTTTTTTTGTCACACCGTTTCCCAGTGTCTTTTCACGTATCATTTCATCACATTTTCATGATATCTTAGAAATTGCACGATATGATTTCAATTACTGGTAAATGCAAATTGAAAGAGAAAAATAAAGGTTGACGTTGGTTGAAGTTTTGTTCGAATTTTTTGACATTTTGATTCGGAGACGTGTTTCTTTTTCAATTCTACAGTGCTGGAATATACAAATTTTGTTCCAAAAACTATATTCCAAGCACTGGGTGTAATTTGTAATTATATTACGTCAGTGTGATGTTGATATGTTGCTGGGATTTAGATTTTTATTATCATATAAAAAACGTGTGTGGAAATATCTATCAAATGTTTTCCAATTAATATGTCATTTTAATTTTGTATTCTCAGTAGATGATTACCGCAATTATATGTGCACTGATAAAAATAAAAAATATAATAAATATGAGAAATACAGAAAGAAACAATTTTTCAAAGTTTCATTCCATCGATTTAGTTGACATTGAAAAGTTGTAATTCTTATATTTACTATGTAATTTCTATGCAATTCTACTTTAACAAGTTACAAAAACAAAGTCAAACGTGAGTTTGAGAAAACGAGTTTGTGACAATTTAATTTAACATAAAATCTAATACTTATGTCTTATTTAAATGTTGATTTTTAATCAATGTTTTTTAGTTTGCAATTAATTTTTCAAATAAGGGTGTGACGTAAAAAAAGTAAAAATATTTTTTATCGTTTCTTTTTAATCAACAATAGAATTTTTACAATATTCTGATATTTCAATTTGCAATTTTTTTAATAGTAAAACTTGAAAAATAAAAAATACTTGACACTAAAGTATAATCTAAAATTCAAATGAACAATCTCCAATGATTCAAATTTTAATGGAGTATATCTTCAGTTAATCATCATTCATATAAAGGCAGTGAAAATTACTTACCTTTTTAAAAAATGGCGGTTCAGCGCTCCGTCACTTTGGCGGGAAATTTAAAATGCAAGATATCAATTTTTCGTTCTTTCTTATTTGTCTTCAATAATTGACAAAAATTTTACTTGACAGAAAGAACTAGAAATAATTTATTATGAATATATCGGTTGATTTCAAATTCAGTATATTTTTATCTCCGTGTGTTGACCATTTTAGGTGTACATTAAATCGATTCAGATGGTAATTACTAGAATGAGTAAGTAACAAAATCAATCTGAATTGTTCATTTTAGTTTTAGATTAAGTTTTCTAATATTTTTTACCAAGAGTGTTTTACCAAATTTTGACTCTTTTCATATATTTTATTTGTTAATTACATGTGTTGACTACATATGTTTTATTTGTTATTAATAATATAATATTGTAATATATATTTTATTTATTTATTAAATGAGTCAAAGCATGGAAAATCATTTAAAGGTTTGTAATTTTAAGGACTTACATGTCAAATTACTGTAAAAAGGTGCAACTATTAAATTCAATTTTTATTTAAAAATTTTTTTTTTGTACACAGCTTTTTTTCAACTTGATTCAAAATCAAAATACAAACATCAGAGGCACTTTTTTACAGGTATTACATTTATCTATAAATCTTGTGATAAAAATTCGTTTTCTCAATGTAATGTTTGCACTGATGGATTTGTTTATAAACTGTTGTGTTGTAATAATTGAATTATATTATTTTACAGAAGAACAATTGCATAGAAGATAAAACAGCAAAAAGACAAAATAAAAACAAAAACTAAAAAAAAAATCTTGAGCTCGACTATTGAGTTAAATCTGGAAACCGTGAGATAGATATCTATACACACATTGTCATGCGTTCCTATCGGTGGCATTTTTTATTTTCGATCCTAAATTATATCATGACAAAAATGAAATACAATATGTTACAGAAAAATGATTATAAAACATAATTGTAAAAACCAGTGAACAAAAACGTTTGAAATTGAAAAGAAATATTTTTTCAAAAAAAAATTAATAAATAGACAAATTTTAAAGTGTCGTTGAGTAATTGAGGATTGAAAATGATATCTCAGCATCGAGAGAAGGCGACGGATGAAGATAACAACGTTCCAGCAGTGCACTTTCGTCGGCAATCAACTCTGACTTTGAACGAGAAGGCATCGTGACAAGTTCCTGTTCGGTCCAAGGAGGATGATATGCTTATCCAAAGACTCGATAGTAACTGTATTTTTACAATATTATTCCAAATTTCAATTAGCCCAAAAATTCAATCTCAAAAATCGATTTTCATGTTCGAATCAAATGGGGAACAGAAATTTCAATATAAAAACCTAAGAATACATCACATTTTCGTAGAGTAAACAAATGTTTTGAGCAAATTTAAATTGTTTTATACAGAAAAGTTAAAATTAAATTCTTTAGAAAAACTTTTTTGAAAAGGGTTACTTTTTAATTTCGATAGACAAGATTTTTTTTTTTAAACGCGATGACGTCATCGTTATAGTTATCCAATCACTCGTTTGTTCTCTGCACGTAAATCATTTGATACAAGTGAATTGTTTAGACAACAATGTTTCAACCAAGAAAAGTTGCATCCAATTTTTATAGTTAAATGTAGAAGCTTCAGAAACTTTGATAGACAATGGACCGAAATCAATCAATACCGATTAAGTAATTATCAATTGATTAGTTCGGTTGGTAAAAAATAAGTTTTCTTTGCAAAAATGGAAATACGATGCAGTTTTAGAATGTTTATAGGAAATCTTGCGCATTGAAGAATTTGTTTCTTCGTGGAAAAGTATCTGCAAGTCAACAAAAGTCGACTGGTGAGTCAATTCACTCATGTTGGACCCTCTTATCAGTCACTATTGGCTAAAGGACTCGACTGAAAAAAATCAGTTTTTGCACGCACACAAATTCCAACCCCATTTCTTTCATTTTTGTTGTCTGCAATTTTTTAACTACAATTCTGTTGATTTAAAAAATTTAAAAGATTTAATAATCCATATAAATTCAAATTCGCAACTAACAAAATTACAACTTTGATAGTAAAAAATAACACATGTTAGATTCAACAAAGTTAGGATTGAACAAATAGAGAAACAGAAATGATATTGTTTGTTGGATTTCAAGTCCAATATTGTCATGTAGGAGATTGTGCGAAAGGGCATGTAGGTACATTAACTTTAACGAGTTGATTCACAGGCGTTCACGTTGCAATTCAGGTTTTGCGTAAGTATGTCAGTGAAAAATCAACATTTTTTATTTGATTTTCTTTTTAATAAGAAAACAAGAACAAAAATTTCTGTTAACAAAATAATAAAAAACATAGTTCATCAAAATATAAATTATGCAAATTTATAAAATATGCAAAATATAATTTTGCAAAAAAAAAAAACATTTTTTGACAATGAAATATAAAATTATCGAATGAATTGCTGCAAAACAAAAATCGATGATTTTTTGTAACGATAACCTAAAATTATATTATATCAAAATGAATTATATCAGATTGATCTTATAGATAAATGATCAAATATGTCAAATTTCACATCAACTGAAATTTAATTCATTTAATTTTGATAATTAAAATTTACAAAAGAGAGTTGTAACCAAAGTTGATGTAATTTTCAATTTTTACATTTAAAAAAAAATGATATACTTTTACATTGCGTAAGAAGAGTTTTGCTCTAGGCAGTGAAATGCATTTCCGTTGCATTCTTGATATGAAAATCACTGAGACGTAAAAGCTGATACAAGTTTTGGAATTCAATTTTTCTCTCTGAATATAAAGAAAATTCTTAATTTTGTTTATAAAAATTTGCAATTTTCTTCTTCATAGAAAAAGGAGAAAACCTAGGTACAAATACACAAAAAAAATATTAATTTGTTTACGGGTCACTTGTTACTGTTCCTAAAAATAGAAAATAAAATTTACACAAAAATGAATAATCTTACAGAAATTTGTGCTAAATAAAATGAATCATTTTTTTTTTGAGATAAGTGAGAAATATTGTTAGTACAGATTTCCAAAAATAAAATCAATTATCTTAGATCCTTCTTAGACACAAAAAAGTTGAAAGTGAAAAATTTTGTGGGAAAAATTTGCCCAGTAACTTGAATAGTAGATTTGAGAGGTCAAAATTTGTACTACTTAGTTCATCTTCCACACCTAAGTCTTATCGGGATTTGCATCTGCATTGAAGGCGCTGGATCGGTCTTACAAAACCGTCTACTCTCCAAGTAACCATGTACAAAATAAAAATTTACAACTGAAAGAAAAAACCATCCTCTCATTAACCCTCAGTTATATAAAAATCAAAGAAAAACTAAATTGTTTATCGCCTTTGAAACCTTTGTCTCCTTTCAGTTCCAATTGCTCCCTCTTTGATTAACTATTTTCTGTTACAGATTCTGCACCGAGGCGTCAAATTTCTTAATCCAGCAAAGACAAACAATTATAAATGAAAAACCAAAAATGAAGCATTGAAACTCTCCCTCCACTATTTTTAGATTGCTAATTTTTTCAGTTGTTTTTTTTCTTGATAATTTTGGAGATTTTGATTAACCGAGACCATTGAAATTTCCAGCGATGCTGCAGGAGAGTGATATGTTTATGGATGCTCTGACGGCTTCGACAAAATCAAAGGAGCCCCGCAAGAGGAAACGGAAAACGTCCTCGTCATCGATCAAAGATGGACCACCAGAAGCTAAGAAACAGGAAACGACCTTTGATCCCGTCAAGGAGGTCAATACGCCCCCCTCGTCACCCTCTGTCAACGCGCAAACCGTGGATGAAAAGCCTGCGGTTGTTAAACCTGAATTCAAGGTCAGCAAATTGAAAATGAAAATCTATGTAACATAATTACTATGTTGAAATAAATTGAAACAATTTTTTTCTTTCACTTTTCCAGTTCTATCAAGATACTTTGGAGACGGAGGAAGACAAGGTGGATGAAAAAATGAAACTGAGGTCTAGTAATAAAAAAGTCAAGATGGACGACGATGAAGAGTTGAAAGATAACGTGGAAGATAACGGAGGTAACAGACAAATTCAATTTTTTATTTAGTTCATTCATTTTTTTTTATATGATGAAAGAAGTTATTTTTTAATATGGAAACAAATTGAAATTAAAGAAGAGAAACAATTTTGTTGAAAAAGAAAAGATAAGTTGTAATTAATTAATTTGTTTAATTGATACAAAAGAACTAATGAAAATGTTTGTTTATAATTTAAAGGGTCGGCAACACCAACGGACGACGCAGATGAGACGAATTCGTTCGAAGGAGTTGACATTGATGTTCAAGTGGCAGAGGCAATCGAGAAGGACAGCGAGAGCACGCTGCCGATAAAGTCTGACGCGTTGAAGAGCGTTTTGGTGTTGCAGAAGAAGAAAGGCCCGAAGAAGAGTTTGAAATGGAAGACTGAACTTGAATCGATACGTTACTTCGAGCTAGATGAGACGGAGAGGGTCAACGTGACCAAAACTTTCACGGACATGAAACTCATGGAAAAACAAAATGAGAGAGAAGCGTTCCAGATGGCCAGAAAATTATGTAAGTTGAACATTTTGTAATGCATATCATTAAAAATCTAATTTTCTTAATTGTTTGAAATTAAATTTAATTTCATTATTATTTCATTATCACTATGATTATGACAAATTTATTAGAATTTTAATTTTATTGGTATTAATTTATGTTAATAATTTTATAATAATTTTAATTTTCATTTAATGAAATGTTATTTTTTTCAGGCAATGAAGATTTGATGGAAGAAAAAACTCAATGGAGAGCACTGATTCCGATTGACCTACCACCACCGTTGGTTAAGCCCGGAAAAGACAGCCGAGAGAAAGACATTCAGTACGCGAGAGAGAAGGGCATTTTACAAGCCCTCTATCTCAACAGAAGCATGTAAGTTAACAAACTTGTGAAATTTAACTCAAAACTTCAAAGTTTTGACAAAAAAAAAAACAAACAAATGAAAAGAAGTTATCATCGATCTAACAACGACCTCAATTGTTTCCTCAACAGGATACCAGATTCAGCAGCAGAACCCGATGACGAACGACACATCACAACCGACCCGAAGATCATCCCCCTGGACGATTTAACAGGCAACAAAGAGAGCGAGAAAGACTTCACGAACGTCCCCTGGCCGGAGCCCAAGGGGATGTCGCAGACGGCGCTTGGTCACAAGCCACCGGCGACTGCAATGGGTGCTTTCCCGTTCCACCCGATGTTCCCAGGGAACCACCAGGCAGCGCCAATCCTGCCTAACCAGATGATGGTGAACCCGCCCCAGGCGATTATGGGAATGGACGCGACGCAGGCTGCCCCGACCGTGGCGCCAGTGCCGCCACCTAGTGGGGGCGGCTGGCGGACGGGCGACGGCAAGATGGTGATGGACGTGCACAACTCCATGGGCATGCCACAGGCCGGGTTCCCACCCCAGAGTATGGACGGGATGATGCCACCTCCGGGGATCATGGCCCCACACATGTTCAACCCTCAGCAGCAACAGGAGAAGTACGACGAGATGCCCTACTTCCAGGGGATGCCGCTTCCGCACGGGGTGCCTGGACCCCCAGCGATGTACGGACCCCCGCCCAATTTCCAGGGCCCGCGAATGCCACCCCCAGCCAACAGAGGGCGCGGCGGTCCCCCGGGGGGTTGGTTCCCCCGAGGGGGCATGCCTCCCCCTGGACCACGTGGCGCTGCCTGGCGGGGACCCTGGAGAGGTTCCACGAAACAGCCTCCACTCTGCCGACAATTCTCCAAGAACGGCTACTGCAGAATCGGCGACAAGTGCCAGTTCTTGCACCCGCCTGGTTTCGCACCATACTAAAGACTCTCTCTGTCTTCCGACTGGGCTCAATTCTCAAGGACCCTGGAACGAGGGTCCTGGCAGTGTTTTAAGTTTTATAACTGTTGTAACACTGTAAATTGTAAATTCATCCTGAACATATTGTGAGATACGCGGCATGATTGAACGGTCTTTTTCTGGCGTCAACGTTGACGGTGGAGGAAACGTGTTGGTTGAACGTCGATGTTTATTATTAATAGTTTCTTTTTTTTTTTCGTTGTACGATAAAAACGTTTTATATATTATGTTGTTTGCAACCTAGATGGTTATGTAGCGACATCGGTGTAGAGATGCCGACTGTGTGTATAAAAAAGATTTTTATATGATAGAAAATAAAAGGGCGATCGCATGTCGTGTGTTCTCTAAGACTGTTTTAGATTTAATGCGACAGGTATAAACGTTTTTACCGCGAGGTGTGCAAACAAAATATAATTGTATAAATGAGGGAGAACATTGATTCAACGTAGAAATCGGTGCATAATAACTAATATTTAATTATTGTACAATTCGCGATTATTTACAGCATATTATGTTAATATAATGGTTTAGTAACATGGTAAAAAAAACACATAGAAATATATATGATTTATCAAACTTTTGTATTACTTGTATTAAATTAGTGCTTGTTATTTTTTGTATACAAAATCGACTATTATCATTGGCAGCACATTTGTAAAAAAAAGAGAGAAAAGAAAGATGAGAAAAAAATCATATTGAAAATCGAACAACGCTGACAATGAACAAATAAAAATGTTATCTTTATACGTGCCTTTCTTCTAATTTCGTAGTTCCTTCTCAATCTTAGTTTATAATAACAAAACGTTAAAATGGAGAGAGAAAAAAAAACACAGATTATGAATATTATTTAAGGGCTTGAATAAAATTTCAACAAATTGTTTATATCAGAATACAAAAGAAATTATATTTTAGTTATAGAAAAAAAAACAGAATGTTGCTTCACTGTTTGAATTGCATCTTAATTACCCAACTGGACATCTTAATGTACGTAGTAATACAGTTTGTAAACACAAAAAGGTTGAGATATTTACATCTTATCTTCTTCTATAATATGGAGCTCTCTCTTGTCTATAATCGCGTCGGTCGTACGGCCTGTCGTACGGTCTTGAATACGGCCTATCATAATGAGAGTGACCTTGATGTTGCCTCTGATGATGTGACGGGTTATTCGAATGATGTGGTTTGCGTGATTTGTTGAACCATGGGTCTGCTATTGGTGGCACGCTCTCCGAGGTTCGGTTCTTTATTTTCATGAAATCTTCATCATCACTTGTGTACCTCGTTTTGAATTCCTCCTCGCAAGCTTTGATGAACTCTTCCTGCTCTGGATTCAAAATTTTTTCACCCATCTTTGAGGATCTAAAAATTTTTATTAACAAATCGTCATTATAATAAACAAAACTATTTTTTTACTATCAGTGCAATTATAATGAAAGTGAAATTTATATTTTAAAACTAGCAGTTAATTAAAATAGCTAATAAAAAGAAAAAAACAAACAAACAATTTTTCAATTTATAAAAAAGAGAAAAATGAATATTTTAAAAATGATAAATAATGATTTTATTTTGTAGAAAGTGAGAGTTTGAGATATATACGTTTATGAAAGATGGTAATTTGACGGCCAGGTGTTTCAACAATTACAACTATTTATATTCAAACGGACGTAAACACACAAAAACAACACACTGATTTTAGGTTATGTTTATCGCATAACGCGCTGCAAGTGATATTTTTTGTCTCTGTCACATCGCGTGCGAAAAACAAAGATAGAAATACTCGATTGAAATACATGAAAATTCATGAAAGGATGAATTTCGAAAATCTGAAATATGAATTGAAAATCAGATTTGATTATCATATTTTTAATAACAATTCTTTAAATGTATGCTTTTCAAAATAAGCCGCCATTTTGACGTTTTTTATTTACTTATCGTAAAGAATAAACATTATGAACATGATAGAAAAATACACATTTGTTAATTTGTTTATTAACTATTATCAATAAACAAATTCGATATTGACCAATTTTAATGAAAAACAAAATGTCATTTTCCATGTTTGTGTACATGTCTCAAGGATAAACAGACAGTAAGTTAAACATATGATACAATTAAAAGGGGTTTCGATCTATGATATTGCGCTTGCGCCATACGAATTTCGCGTTATTTGCCTTCGTTCAAGTAATGGCAAGTAATGGTCTCTCGCGATGAAAAAGATTTGATCTAAAATCGACGAATTCTTCCTCTATCGAAAATGTCAACGCGAAATTACTCCGAAGAGGAATTTCCAAAATACGTACAAATTGTGTTCAACATAAAAAGTGCACGAAAATAGCCAGTTCGCGATAACATATTTTATAACAAAATGAAATTCGTGAGATGCATCAGCTGTTCGTGACATTAAACTCTTTGAACGTAAAATTTAATGTTTAAAAATTCATGATATTTTTTATATCACTGACAGAAGATTCATGTAAAATAACAAATACAATATCGTCAACAGTAATGACAAAAACATTTTCAGCGAGACAATTGTGTTGCAATATTAGGTCACTCTGTGTTCGCTTCTATATTTTGAATGTAAATTGATATCTTACTGTCTGTCATAAATAAGTAATATTATCATGGTGCATATTGCGGATTCTGCATAGATGATGAAATTGCAACTTCTAGTCATCGAGACTGAATACTGCTGGAGGAAAGCTCTTCTGAGGTGATTTTCTTTCAATCTTAAAACCTAAAATTGTCATGCAATTACAAATTTGACCTTGAACAATAATAACTTCTTCATACAAATTTTTACAATTTTTTGAAGCATTGTGAAAATTGTTAATAAAACATATAAACATTTTCAATCGCTGTACGTTCAATCATGACAATAAACATTTTGTCCTTGAGATAGCTTTTATTGAGATGATTGTTTCAAAAAACAAACTAAAACAAAGTTTTGAATAATCTTGTTAATACAAAAATGTGTTTACAATGTATTTAATCACCGAAATACAAAATATTGACCTTGGGGTAACTTTCATCAGAATGCTTTAAAAACACGAACATTTGTTTAACTTAATGATTTTCAAACGCAATTATACATATTGTTCAAACATGTTCAATACCATCCTTGGTCTAACTTTCATCAAAATGTTCTCAAAATATAAACACCAACATTTGTTTACATCTTGTTCTGAATCAATATCTGAAATCATAATAACAAGAATAAACTTGGGATAACTTTTACCAACATTTGTCTAAAATGCAACAACAAAAATATTATCAAATTAGAACATAAACAATATTCGAAAATAATAAACAAAATAAACAATTCAATGTCATAACAATATCACATATTTTACCTCTGGATAAGCTTCATCGAAATCATTAACAGCGACAGTTTATTACAGTTCATCGTCATAAACAAGAAACGTTCATAATTTAAAAAAAACCCTTTATTTCCCGCGCTACGATTCAATTAGGCGACAATTGTTGGACTGCGCGCACGCAGAGGACGCTGCTAAAAAGTCTCTCATCCGACACAGAAAAGAATCGTTTTGTTAGTTTTATCTGTTTTTCGTCTTATTTATTAAAAATTATGTTGATTATCAATTTATAATGTCATGAAATTTGGCGTGCCGTTATTGTTTCGTGAGGATTTATCTCATAAAGCAGAGCCCCATGACTAATTACGTATGTATCCGTCATGTGGAAATGTTGAAAACGATTCTACATACTAAAACGTATAATGGCAATGATTATTTTTTACAATCAACTTATCAGTGACTCAGTTTGTCGTGCGGATCGTCGTGATTTATCGGCACGCCAGTGAGACGATGTGCATAAGCTCGAAATGTTATTGACGTATGAGAACTGAGCAAAAAACAGCTGCACGAAAATGTGCTCCAATTGTACGTATTACTAACATAACCGCTCCTATTTTTTCCTCATCGTCTTTTTTTTTTCTTCATTTGTTTTATTCTCATGCCATTTTTCAACAAACAGACGTCTCATTTAGAAAGTTAAGAACACGAGTCTCGGCAACAAATTTTCTAATCATCAATTTAACAGCTCGCGCCGGGAAACGTGGACAGCTTTTGTCCCCGCCACAAAGCACGCCTTACAATTGTGAACTTGGGCTCACAGCAACGATTAACCAATTCCTGTGATTTCTAACCTCTGTGATTTAATTTTATTAAGCGGGTCCTCTCTGATTCTAATGTCCACACAACTTGCATTATATAACCAATTTTAATGCACGTTAATCATCTAGTTACAAAAGGTTTTCACATTTTTCAAACTGCGCGATTTCAAGTTCCAAACAGATCTGAAAAAATAAAAACATAAAAGTTGTACTTTTCATCAAACAATTGAACATTTTTGTAGAAGTTTAATACCAATTTGAAAATAAAAAAGGTTTTTATGACTTTGTATGAAACTTATAAACAATTTGCAACGTTGTTAAAATTGTAACAAGTCGATTATTAATGTCAACATAAGAAACAAGTTTTTCGTTTGATCGTAAATTATTTATAACTTTTGTATCAGCGAGGTTTTCTTGAGCATGAAGACAATTTTGTGTACATGCAAACAAATCCATGGCTCAAGTTTCTTTAATTCTTTACTAATTAACAGAGTGAGGTCATTAAAATTTTTAAAGAGGACCATACGACATCGGCTTTACGGTTTCAACTCTTAATGAGATGGAAAAAATTTAAATTTACATCACGTTTATTTCGGTCATTTAAATAATGCAACCTACTTTGTTTACACTTTCTGTCATTCGACACTTGGAAATGTTTTATAGGCAAAAAAATTTTTATTAATGATATAAAGATGATGAATTGAGCAATTGTAATTAATCGATGTTAGTTTAAAAAAACCATTTCGATGAAAAATGCGAACACAAATGTATACAAATTAATGAAAACAGAATGAAATTTTAGTATCAATAAATAATAATACAAAACAAAAGAACAAAACATTATAAAAAAAAAACAAAGAGAAACAATGAATTAACAACATTTTTCAGTTAACTTGGAATGCACAGTTTTTATAATTGTACATTTTATGTCATTTTTTATTGGTCTCTAAATTGGTGACAATATCAGGATTTGAATTACAACTAGAATTCTTTTTTTCCAATGATAACATTAAATTGATTCCACTAATTGACAGATAATCAAACTTCACTTTACACAAATGATAAGACACTGTGACCGTTGTCGATAAGCCGGACTTTTTTTTACAACATTATATGACAAACTGTAAAATTTAATAAGCAAAATAATGAATAACATTATACTTACGAAGAAAATTAGAATTAACAATGATTTAAAAATGACCTTGTTCAATTTAATATTCATTTTTTGTTTGTTTTTTTTTTTTTTCAATAATTGAATTTGTCATACATTTTTTGGAATGCAAAGAAAACGAAATCACAATGAAACGATAACACAACGAATAAACACAGAAACAGACAAACACGAATGTTTCATGTTATGTCAAAAGATAACCCAATTTCGGATCAGGGCATAAGGTCATTTTTGTTTACCTGTTTTAAAAAAGAAACAAACAAAAAATACAAAATTTAAATAATAATAATTCAAGAATTACCAAAACTAAACAATAGAATTCTTATCAACACTAAAAGAACAACAAATTTTGTAATTGTGAAGGTCATATTATGGTTTCATTTGAAAAAAAAAAAAAACAATAATCGATACACAAATTTTGAACAATCAGCAAACCAAAACAAAGAAAACTTTCAGGAATATCAAAACATAAACAAGTTCTGATTTGTTTGCTCGAGGTCACTTTTGTTTACCTGTTTCGAAAATTGAGACGAAAACGAGAGAGAAGTTTGTATTCTGAAGTTAGGTCGGGAACTAAGATAAAAAAAAAAGAGTCTGGTCCAAGATGAAAAAGATTGAGGAGAGTATAAGAATTAAGGAATTCGATCTGGACAGAGAACATTGGTGTTTCTGTTAAGTGACGTAAGACGTGCAATTTAGTCATTATCGCGGGATTTCGGGACATTCCCCACGATACGGAGCGCCACCGCAGAATCATTTTGGTACCACGAAGGCCACGCCGTTCGAAGAGTCGTGTAAACTTTAAACGTTCTAAAATAACACTTGTAAAACCTATTCGAAGTTTATCGAGAAACGAATGAATTAGTTGCGTTATCGTCGCGATAAGCCGGCTAATTTTTTTTTTTTTTTTCGTTGTCACTGACAGTGTTATGTTTACTCGGCAAAATGACGTTGTTGCGCGCATCCACCTGTCTTCGCGATGAAACACTTCTTTTTACCGTGACATTATTTACATCCAACCATAATATATTGTGATAAACAATTTTTTATATGACTCAAAGATGGATTTGGAACTTGGCAGGTAAGCCGACTTTTTTTAGAACAACAATGTTTGTTGACATGGCGTTTGTTTACATCCAGCTTCGTGACATTCGGCCGAATTCTTTTGGAAACAAAACAAAAAAAATGTAAACAAAAATTTCGGACAACCTTGAAACGATTGTTGAAAATAAAAACTTACTTTTTTCAGTAGTATCATGAACAATAATTCCGTAGATTTTTTAGTATCTCAGAGTAGAAGAAAAAGTTAAGAAGTTCATCGGTTGTTCAAAACGTGAAAAATAATCTCCGCGACGATTTTTTTTTTTTTTTCAAATTTATCCATTTTTTTTATCAAATTAAAATTAATTTTGTTTATTCCATATAAATGGTGCAAATTTTGATAACCAATCGTAACCTTAAAAATTCCATTGAGTAACTTGACTTACAATTTCTTAAAATCGTTTTTTTTTTTTTTTTTTTTTTTTTTTTTTTTTTTTTTTTTTTTTTTTTTTTTTTTTTTTTTTTTTTTTTTTTTTTTTTTTTTTTTTTTTTTT
>JAQQRF010000422.1:0-89795 GCA_030523145.1 Trissolcus brochymenae
TCGTTATTTCTACTAAGGTCAATTAACCAAATATCCAGAAATCGAAAGACGAAATAAAGTTTGCATTCGAAGCTGAACGTTCTTTATCAGGTGTGTGTGCATGTATTAATAATGGAAACCCGGGCAAAGTGAACCACCGCCTTGTTCCTCTCATTGTAATTCATCTGGATAATTACGGCTACACACCTTCATCACAACTCTCGGATCTGTAATATACTTCCATTAATATCCGCAATATCTGCATCACAGTATAAACCGGAACAAAAAAAGGAATGTAGAGCTCTGATCTACATTTCACTGACGAAAACAACAGCAACAAAAAAATTGCATTGAATCTCGAATTTTGACCGCCCAATGTCCTATTTGAGCTCGATTTTATCAACAGGCATTCGCGACTCTTTTTAATTCGTCGTTTCTTTTTTTTTTTTTTTTTTCGTTCTCCTGCAAGATGCTTCATTAAGTTGGGATTGAAATGTTGAGCGATGAGATAACGAACAATCGACAACATTTTTGAAAGTACTTTTTTCGCGCATTCTTTTGAATCAGACTGAAAGAACTCGTCAACAGATCTTGAAACAGATTCGTTGGACATTCCTGATGTGTGAACGAAGTCAGTTTGTCTTAAGTTGTTTCTTTCATTTCTGGTTCATCTCTCATCTGAAATCATAATTTAGACACTTTTAAAACGTGATTTTGTTTGCGATCCAATTAAAATACTTGAGACGTAATTGCGTTGCATGATGATTAGAAAACCTGCTAATCTACAAATTATCGCTGGAGACTTTCCACGAGTTGCATGCAAAAAAAAAGAACTCTTTTGACTTGAATGGAGAAAAAAAAAACAGTGTAGGGACGCGGCCGCTGACGCAGTGCATCAGTTACGAGTCAGTAATTAAACTGTTCCCGTGCTTGACTGTAATAATGAAGGCTCTTGAATCTTGAATCGTTCATAAAATCATTAGCTTATGCATCTCTCTCACAGCAGTGCGCATCAGGGGTATGCAAATTGGGTCTCTCGTTTACAGAAGATGTCCCGCTCTTTTTTCTGATTCCGGGCAAAGTCTTGGGGTTTCAGCAAAATGCTCTGGACAGGCGGCCATAAATAAAACTCCTCCTCTTGAGGTAAAATTGAAAACTGGAATAAGGAAATTGAATGAAATAGACCATCACGATATTGTTGAATTATACGTGACGATGAAACGCGTGGCTGTGCATACATTTTCATTAAAATGCGTCTACGCGCGAAGCTCACCGAGATCGCTGTTATTAGCAGTGTTTATGCACGCTCCGCGGATCGGGATTGTATACTTATGAAACTACCGTGCTAACTTATTGACTTATGTAGAGCAGTTTGATTTTTTTTTCCTCAGATTTCACTGATGAAATCAGTGTTCGACGCCCAGACGAAAACACGGATATACCAGAAGAAACACAAGCGCATCAAATCATACAATTCGCGCACACTTTTGTTGTCTGTTACTTAGCGAGCTTGAATCGATTATGTACCGAGAAAGAACAATTACGAAACGTGGAATGTTTCTTATGAGCATGACTGAACACGACTTATGTGTGTCTTCTGGATCGATTATAATTTACGCGCCTAAGATGCCGATGCATTATTTTAGATCTCCCAGATTCGACGTGTTGTATCGATTTTAATTTCGCCTAGATATGAAACAGTGATTGCAATTAAAAATGAATTTCAATTGATACAAAATTGCTAAGATAAATTGTCAGATTGACAAATTGTCCAGAGAAAATTTTGTATAACTAATGGAAAAAAGCGGAGTTTGACATCATAATGTTGTTAACTCTGTTGCAGAAGAGAATTGGAAAATGATGGAAAATTTCAAGTCACTCGAGCATTCCATTCATAGCAATGCAAAAATAAAAATGAAAGAAAAGAAAACAGCAAGAGCGTTTGTTCAGGCTGAGTAACTGCCTGTGATACAATCAAACGAGAGATTTCATTTTTTTAAAGATTCATTTCGTAGATGATATTTGGTCATAAAAAAGAGCTGCCGAGAATGTGGTTTAAGAGGGCACGATGTGACTTGGATGAAAACAATGTCCCTATCAACAATCAACTATCTCTCTATCAAAGAGATAACTGCTTCAATCAGAAAATGCAAAACAATAAAGAAAAAAATTTTTCTAAATAAAACTTTCTATCTTTTTTTTCTTGACAATTAAAAGGTTGATACGTTAAGGAAAAATGTGTGCAGATAATATATTGCATCATCCATCATGGATAACGGGATGAAAATGATGAGAGAAAAAGAACCGCGCGTACCTGATTTGACTTCATTTAAATACAATAATTTTTCATATGAAAAAAAAAAAAAAGTTTCTGCGTTATTCGCCCGTCCGCACCTTCCGCATAACTGCCAACAAACGCAAATAAGGCTTTACAAGTTGTGATTTGCGCCGTATCCAGCAAATACAGGCCATTTTATTAAATACGGTCTTTTTTCATTAGAGTTTAAAACAAACATTGTTGTCTACTGCGCGTTTTCAGGACGACAACATTTTCCCGCGCGTAACATAACAATGCCTATACTCGCATTAGTTTATTACGGTTATTTATCGCACGCCATTAAACAGTAACTAAGGATCAAACAGTCGCGAAGAAAAGTCAGCCTGAAATCTCATACAAACAGCAGCAATAAAAAATTCGTGCTGAAAGGTTTACAATCCATGAAACATTTGACTTTTCAAAAAACAAAATCACATTGTGAAACAATTTATATTTTTATCTCTGTGAACTCAATAGGGGGCAATTTGAGTTGGAATTTCTGCACCACACAAAGTGTATGACAAGTTTCAAATGTGCGACTATTTCTGGAATCTCAAACAATGTATCTAAATTGGATTGTTATCTAGGCGGGAGCTCGTGGACGGAAAATTTCATATCAGGGAAAGTTTCGGACTCGTTGGTTCTGCATTCCAGCGACCGTTCGAATCTCAACGTTTTTCCGGACAGCGTCGCTATCAGAGAAGAGGCCTCTCCCCTACAATACGATCCCCGCATATCACTTCCGGACTTTTCTGCGAACGAGGGCACTTGGTCAACAGGTCCGATTCCCAGGACAGCGAGTGAGAACGCACCCGACCGGTTCCTGCGTGCGCACTTACTGCGTAGTAAGCGTGGACAGCGTGAAACCGTCGGGTATCCTTTGCAATGCCGAATCTTTGCATTTTCAGTTACATTTGACACAGCTACGTTTGACACGAATTCACTTTCCCTGATCACGTGTGTCAACGAAGATCTGAAATGCTTCAATGCCCCGACGACGCACCGATTAATCCAGCTGACTAATTTGACAAATCAATATCAATGTTAGACAAATTTGCATCTCGTTGCAAAATCGAAAAGAACAATTCGAATTTTATGGGTCGACAAAATATAGCAAAAATGTACTATTTACCTCAATCCGTCAACTGACGTTAGTATAACAACAGCGGGGAAAAAAAAATGAAATTTATAGTTTGAAACTGGAAGGATTAATCATGATTAATTTTTCAAAGGTACTTCTATTGGGATGGCAAATTTTGTGTCTGGAATTTTTGTATTGGAGTTGTATACGCATGTGTATAAGCAATTAGCAAGGTGAAATTAAAAATGTGTGATAGTTCGACACACCGACCAAGAAAATTAATGCATCGTCACAATCTCTGAGATAGTAGTCTACTTGTATACCAAGATAATGTATTCGGAATATCTAAATATGTGATGTTTAATTAACCGCTTGCGAGATGTAACAAATTGTTCCTTATTTGTATCTGCATTTATTCATTTCCACGCGGGGTCTTTTTTGGGTTCGGCAAATTACAAACAGTTGTTGATTTATTTGTTTCGGCAAAAAAACAAATTGTTTTCGGACAAACTTGGCCTGAAGTTTGTTTGATTGATAACAGTAAGAGAAAACTAGGATAGTCAGAAGAACCTGATTTTACATGGTCGATACCAACAGTTATGGTAATAAGATTATTCTACCCGTACGCTGTAAATTTACTCGTCCACTTTATAACGTGCGAGCAAAACAAAACAATTGAAATGGGATGAAAAAAAAAAATTATACGAATCGGTTGAATTATTGCAAATGGTACATGAAAATACACGCTTAACGGTATTTCGCGGAGTTAGATGTTTGCACTGAAAACTTTCACTTGGGCCCCCCGTGTGAGAGATCATTTTAATTGGACCATATTTTATCATTAATTTTTCATCCGGGGCGAAAAAAATAACGATATCTAAAGGAGGGCCCCAGTTGCTGGTTCTGATACAGCGAAATAAATTCTCTCTTCGAATCACTCAAACCAGATGAATTGATAGTTTGATTTAATTCAACGCTCATTGTCCGGGGGCCAATTTTCTCAACAATTTTCTATCCGATAATGGCAAAAAATGTATCGACGTGATAAATGGGCTCATTCGTCTTGTCGCAATTGCAAGGCTCCTTGGCTGTAACACATCTCTTGATCGCAAACACTGGTCGACTAATATGTTCGGAATTCATTTGGCGTGGCATGACTTTTTTATCCGATGAAAGGTAGCCGATGGAAAATTTTCCGCCAGGACTTTTCTTTTCCTCAGTCAATCATTATCATTAATTTTATCAAATTTATTGCAACCAATTTTAATTTTTATCTATTACAAATTACAAAATCATTCAAAATCCGTGACCAATTGGAATAAAAAAATACAATTCATACTTACTAACATTGATTGACTTAATTTGAACATTCATCCCCTGAACATTGACTTCATTTTTTCCATTCATCTTAAAGTGCAAATTGATTTGAGAATGTTTATGCATTCGTTCCCACTGACTCAATTCGTGGGAATTTTTGTTTCGTATGATTTTTGATTTTGCATACAAATTTGACGAAATTCGACTGGTCTACTTTATGAGTTTTAGTCTCGCACAAATTCTAACGACCGCTAACACAGGCTTTGTAAGAAATTGTTATGGTAACAAAAAGTCAATAACTTGATGGCTATCGCAATTTTTCCTTGCCTCTCGATGGTCAATTTGTTTACTCGCTGTCCGTGACCCAGATCGAGCGAAAACTCACGAGTCAAGATCAAGGATCTGGCGGGCCCTGCAATTGGGATAATGCAAAGCACTTTGATGGAGACGAAATACGATGATGCTAAGAAGAAAATGACGCGTAAGAATGTTGTGTCTCTTTAGGAATGATTGTCCTGGCGGTTTGAATGAAAGTATACGTTTGGTAGCAACTCTCATTGTTTTTCAAATTAGACGTCACGGTTAAGAAAAAAATGATGCCGAAGTGGTTGAAAAAAAGGTGCTGAAAAAAGTGCACAATTCAGATCAAAGTAGATCCAGTAGTCATGAAATGTTCAGGCTGAAATTAACTTTTTACACCGCTCAAGCCGCAAAATCGAATCTATTAAAATGAACACTTGATTGAATTTTCAATCAAAAACGTAAACGACGAAAAAAGAGACAACAAATGTGGTATTGTTTTCAACTTAAACAAATTCTTTTCTTGTTCCAATCTAATCTTTCGTTTTACTTTTTTTATGTTTTGATTTATTAGTTATTTATTTTTGATCATGAAACATGATTTCTTTAACGAAAAATGTATAGCAAAATTACTTATTCTGATGCAATGAATTTTTATTACAGTATTTTAAATATAGTTGATGGTATGTATGTGGAGAAACACAGATAAACCAACAAAAAATATATTTATCAAAAATTGAATCTCAATTTATACTTCAATTAAACATACATTGTAATAAATATTTCAAGTGTAAATATATTACAAATTTACAATCCTAAATTAATATAGTTTTAAACAAAAATATTAATTTTATTACTTTTTTATCATTTTCTAATTCAACAAAATTAATAGCTTTGATTAGTTAGGTTCAACTTAATTGTCAACTAACGGTTTTCTCATATGCGCTCTCTTCATGAACATTTTTCTTAATTCAACTAACATTTTTCTAAATAAGACATTACAAATTTAAAACAAAAAATAATTAAGTAACTTTCGCTTACAATTCAAAATTACAACAAAAAATGATTCCAAATGGAGATAAAGTCTTCAATTCATAAAGCCATTAAGATATCTTATTTATGTGGACTAGATTTCTTATACGGTGTACGATACTGATACTATTTTACATATAATACATAAACGTCCACATACTTGAATGGAAATTTGATATTCTAACATCTCTGTAAGTTTCATGAGCCGTATAAGCTGACTCACCGAGATTCACATCTCGTTTGAGTTATCAGCCTCGATATACAATAGACGCTAAATCATTGCCTCGCAATTTGCACCTGCCCAAGCACCTGATTTACAGAGTAATAAATTAATCAATTACTTTTTTTTTGTCCAACAATCAAAGGAAGAATCATTCTCGATTTATGTCAAGATTTTTGTGTACATTTTTAAGAGCGATATTCGCGATAACCTTGGTACGCCAGGTCGTGTCCAAACGAAACCGTATCACTGGGCGGGCTCTCATAACTGCCATGGGTTGGATAGCCGTGATCCTTGTAGACCGGATAGCCGAGTCCACTTTGGGTGTAAACAGGCGGTTTGTGCTGCATCAGAGGTTTGCATAGATGGAAGAACCCGATTAGTCCCGGCACCACAATTGCCATGAATCCTAGGAATTTCTTGAAAGACGCCAGGCCCAGGATCAGTGGCAAAAAAAGCAACAGCTTCAGCTTGAATAGCTTCAACACTATCAGCATTGGCACAATTAATCTTCGCAATTTGTGACGGGCTGCAAAACATAAACAATTATTATATCACCTTCGGATAGAAAGCAATTTTTTGCAAACAAAAAATGTGCTTTTTAATGATTTTTTGTTGGGACAAGTTAGTTGGTTGAAAAAAAGGGGTGGTGATTGGAATCACGATTTTTGTTATAAAATTTTTATCATAGAAAGGAGTTCGAAAGAAGGATGTAGCGAAAGTCACCCGATCCCAATAGAAGATTTAAAAATCGACAGAGAAACTTTCGTGTGAAAGCGAGAGACCAAGAGAAAGATCTAGTGAATGTTGAACTACTAATAATTGCATCGGGGTTGTTCGTAGAAATTTGAACATTCACGGAAACAAGCTGCAGGTGTATAGAAATAAAGTGATGTATAACAATCGGACATGATTTCCTTTTGCGATTGATTTTGATCGAGAAGAAAATAAGACAGCTTGTTTTTGTTATTTTTACTTTTTTTTTTTTTTTTTTGATGTTGTTCAATTAGATGAGTGCACTTACAGAAGAGCGGAGCTTTCTTGTCTTCGAGCGTGTCAATTTCATCGGCAATCTCGTCGATGAATCTTGGTGCATAAACATCGTTTTCTCCAGTTAACGATTCTGGGATGTCGACTTCAAATTTAAATGTCTTGATGAATCTTTCAACTTTTCGAGTGACAAATTTTAACAGCTTGTCCCATTCTGTATCACTTGACCTGTAAATAATTTGAATTTATAAAAAAAATTAGTTTGTTATAAAAAAGAAATATTTTAATTATTTTCAAGTCATATTTGCAACGCTCATTTGTTAATGACAACTTTCATTTTTCGAAACGCAACTTATGTAAATTTAAATTATAAAAATCTTCTTTTTGAATTGAAACATTAAAACACATTAATTGAAACATTAATCAAATTTCTCTCAAATTTTTGGAAAACTTTTCCTTTTCATATTGTCAATATGATAAAACAAATTTGTTCAAAATTTCTATTGAAACTTTGGAAACTTTGAAAGTCTAAATATTATAAATGAGACTCTGTTTTCCAATTTATTCATCTTCAAATAAAATAACCCCGTGGACTGTAATTTCTGAAAAATTAGCATATTTAAAATTGTATGAAAAGTTATTGATTATATTTGTTTCGGATATTTGCTTTCACCTTTGGAGACTAGAATACTCGTATGGTTGTTCGTTGACATCTTTGACAAGGTCCCTTGACATCCTTACAACTCTCACATTGTCATTAAGTGTGTATTCTGGTTGGGTGAAAAATTCTGACAATGAGTTAAGTGCTCTGGATTTAAAACATTCTGCCAAATCTCCGTTTAGACAGGCTTCATTGGTCTC
Organism: Trissolcus brochymenae; assembly: GCA_030523145.1. Taxonomy (NCBI): domain Eukaryota; kingdom Metazoa; phylum Arthropoda; class Insecta; order Hymenoptera; family Scelionidae; genus Trissolcus; species Trissolcus brochymenae. The sequence continues at coordinate 8,098 of JAQQRF010000422.1, forward strand.
TGCTAGGTATGGGTCTACGTGTTTTCCTGTACCCAAACCAATCCAGTCGAACAAATCTTTGCCCTGTCTTGTCTTGTTGATTAGTCGGCGTGCTTCCACATTATCATCTTGTTCAGAGAATGACACTCCTTTACCTATCAAAATTAACAAAATTAAATTTTCTTATTATAAAGAAAAGTACAGATTTCAAATTCAAAGTAAGTTTAAAATTAAAGCATACATGCCAAGTTCGCACCAAATTTCAAGTAAATATTAAGAATACACATTTTTTAGAACCGATGAAAACATATTTTTATCAGTGTAATAGTATAAACTATTTAAAGTACAGTTTTGAACATTTTTAAATATCGTAGTCATATTTTAGAAAATTGTTTATTAAATCTCAAAAAATTGCAAATTATAAGATTGATTTCTTCAAGTTTTCTGATCATAAATTTTACACGACATTTTTAAGTTTAATTTCAAACTTTAGTGAATGATTTGATATTTATTAATTGAAAAAAAAAAATAATAATAATAATAAAACGAAAAACTCTTACTGGTTTCTGACTCCGCCGGTCGGTTTTCAGGAGTGTCTTCTTGAAACGTGATTTTGCCGGGATCCCCACATATTGCAACACTTACCAACAGAGAGACGATACAAATTGCCAACGGTTGCATCAATCGCACTCTACTTCCGTGTCCAACCATATTTCAAACTGAAACGTACACAAAATTAATTACAAATTTTCTTTTCATCATAATCAACATTTATTCACGTACATTTCCTCTCACCTAAGAAACATCCCCACAAAAATACTCAACTTATCACACTCTAATTTAAAACGTTCCCTGACAAACAAATTATTTTAAAACCAAAAAAATAAATGTCTCAAATCTAAAACAAAAATCGTCCTCAGGGAAATGTCAAATCTTTATGCTCGATTTGAACATTGAAAATTTCGTACAACCGAAATGTGAAAAATGATGTTCTCGAATGTACAAATGTTGTTTGTTTAAAATTTTGTCACTGCAAGATCTTACCGAGATGAAATTTCAAATTTTCATCCTGAGCGTTAACAAAAACTTGAAGCTTATTGTCAAAATTTCCTATGAGAAGCGCATATTTTATCACCGCACTGCACCGCACAAAAGTTTCTCAAAGCGACTGTCAGCCTAGCCGGCGCGCTTCTGGTTGAGAAGTTCCGTTACCTTCTTGTCCAATCAGAACGTAGCGATGGACTAACCAGGTCCAATGACTTGTGCTCCTCCGGTGGAATACACAACAATCACGTAATATATTATGTTTGAATGTGAAGGCGATTTTGTATGCCGAACTCGTGCCAAATTTTCATAATTGTTCACGAAGCTCCGTTTCATTATGAAAAAATTAGTTCAAGTGACTCAAAGTTGAGTTGTTTAACTAGAGGATGAAGCTGAAATAACGGATATTGTATTCGCGGGGATTCCCGCCTCAACAAAACGGGGAGATAACATTTTCGAACCCACTAATTTTAATGTAATTGATTTTTTTTTTTCATTCTTCTATCAAACATTTCTTAAAATAGGCATTTATTGCTGAAGATGAGAAACTTGGATGTAATTATGGGAAATAAGATATGGGTAGAAAGTCTGACGAATCGTGCTTAAGTATTATTGCCAAATTATAAAAAGGCACGGTTTTGCCTTTGCCCTGTGGCATGAAGGCTTTTCATATAAAATTTAAATTTTTCAAGTAAGCGATGCCAGAAAGTTTGAAGTCAATTATAAAATCGTTAAAAAAGTATGTAGTGAATATAAAATGAATCTCTTATTTTATTTTTCATTTGTCATACAAATTTCTTTGTCGGTGATGAAAAAAATTAATCTTGTCCACCGGATGAAATTTTTGCATACAAAATATTATGAAAATACATACCAAAATTGTGAAGAAGGAATGAGAGATTCGAAATTTTTCGCAGATAATAAAGTACACTTGTGAACAAAAATGTCAAAAAAATTGGGACGTCGGGATAGTCGGGAGGTGAAATTAAGTTTGCAGAAATAAACCACGAGCATGGTTTATATGTGAGCGCGCAAAGTACGGGAGAGTGAGACAAACTCGGGGAGATAAAAGATGCAAAAGTTGAAAGTGAAAGTGATTTCAGGATGCAGGACCGGAATTGTATGCTGACGCTGAAAGAGGAGACTAAAAGAAAGTGGGAGCTCATTGTTAGCGGACAAATCATGGGGCTTTCCTTAAAACCTATTACCGCGAGTGTGTAATCGTTATGCTAATGCACTTTTCTCCTCGACGGTTCACTTCTGTCGGCAACCTCAGACTTTCAGTAAATCGCATGACTTGACACAGACATTGACAATATTTGCGTAACCCGTTTCGATTCCTCCTGTTCGTGTTCAAATAACGGACTTTTATTCGGTTTTACCTCATATGATATGTAAGGCAATGTTATGCTTCCATAATTACAAGTTCATCATTAGCCATTAAAAAAACGATGTAAAATATCATCATTACAATGTTTATTTTAAAACTTGTTTGATTAGTTTAAAGTTTTCATTGCAAAATCAGTTTTCAGTGTTGTTCTTATTCTCTACAATGTATAAAAAAGATTTGCAACAAATTAATTGGAAATTTGTAAGTTTTTAAGACGCGTTCCTTAAAATCATCCACTGATACCAAATTTGACCCTACCGGTTATAAATTTTATATTTCGCACTTTTCTGTTTCATATCTGTAGCTGTAATTTGTGGGCCGTAAGTTAAGCTATAACTTAATTTATTATAAAAACTTATAATTTTTGTTTGGATCACGTTGACACAGAAATGTATGATAAAAAATAATTTTGTATGTAAAAATGTAACAATGTATTTGCAATGATTTTCAGAGAACTATTAAAATCGGAAAAGTTGAATTTTATAGTGATAAATAATTTTATACAAACATTTAAATATTTTGACAAAATATAAGCAAGTGCTTCCTTGCTATGTTTCATATACTGTTTTTTTGAAAAATATAGATGTATATCATATATTCAATACAGACTTTATTGAAAAAGCACAAATGCATATTTTATTGAGGAACAATACATATTTTAAGTTGGAGTTGGTTCTATCTAAACTATATACATTTTATAAATATTCGATTCTAATAAATTTGCATGTTTCACCACACTTGAATTTTAAATCTGATCGCATCAACTTTTCAATCCAATAAATATAAATATAATTTAATTTTTTTCATTAAATGTATATTTGCCTTATTCAATAAATTAACTTAAATACATCAATAAATAAATACAATATGTACAAATAAATAATTTCTCATGGTTATTTGCGATATCTTATTTGAATCTCATAGAATGCATAAATAATGTTTAAATAATTTTCGTATTCTTATATACAGATAAAAAGAATGTCAATTATTTTTATAATATTAAATTATGAGCAAAATACAATGTCAATCAACTCTTTTGAATCGAGCAACTTACGAATCAAACATTTCTTTTAACAAACAAATCAGATTTTTCTCATAAAGAAACTCAATGAAATCAAAAAAATTTCTTCCGCAAAAATAAACAATCGTACGAGCGATTTTCTGTAAAAGTGATACGATCAGATAAGCGACAAAAAGAAGACTTACTCATTCGTATCACAACATAATAAATAACCATTCATCCTCAAATCATGCAATTGACTCACATCTCAAATTTATGAAAGGACAATATTCTTACAAAACTTATAAAAATTAACGGACAATCTCAAACATCCATAATATTAGACATGTCAGTTTTCCATATTATTGAAACAACAAAACAGTGAAATAAAAAAATGTCAAATCAAAAGTGATATCAGTGACAATAGCTGACAATATTAACGATGTTCGAGATTCCATTTTAATAAATCGTTTTGAAAAAACCGAATGAAATGACTTTGGAACCATTATATTCGCAAGTTTAAACCCTCACTTTCCAATGACACTTCATTCTGTTCATCATTTCATGAAATGGCATTGTTCCTAAGTACATGAGCGAATTCGTTGAAACCAGAAATGGTAGCAATTTCGCAAAATTGTATTAAAATCGATACACATACAAGTCAGATTGTTTCGGTACAACAAAATTTTGCAATAAATAAGTACAAACAGTAGTTAGAAAAAAACAGCAGTTAGGACTGAACTCAGTCACACAATGGCGCGAAAAACAAACATGAAAGGATTGTGACAGGTGTCTTTGAAAAAATTGTTTCTTTTCATCAAAGTCTCTCACTGAGCATCATCAAAGTTATAACTTTCTTGCGCGAACCAGTTTGTCGATGTCTTGGTACGTGGCAAGCATCGCCTGGTTCTGCGATAGAGACTGATCTTCTCGAGCCATGGCACAGTCCCTGTAAACGTCCTCGCAATTCACGCCGTCCTGGCCATCTTTCGCGGCCTTCATGTAACGGAAAAACCTCATCACATCCGGGTTGTCCGAACTTGGCTTTCGCAGCTCGTTTAGTTCGCGCGACAACTGGGCAGAGACCAGATTCGAGTATGGTGCATATCGCGCAGGAGTTCTGTACATGGCGCAAACTGCGAACTCTCGACAGCCCTCAGTTGTGTGTCCAAGTCGTGAAAAAACGGCGTCAAGGCGTGATAGCAGCGGGGAATAAAATGGATCGTAATTCGTCAGCAGCAAGGAACTCGAGGGGATCTCGTGGAAGTTCTGCAAAAAACAATTGTTTGAATTACAATTTTGTTTCTTTTGTTTTTTCGAGTTACAAATGATGTACACTTGAATTAAATTAAAACAAACAAGTTCAGTGATCTGGTAACAACTTGAGTGAAAGTCTGAAAGTGATCTTTCATCCAGAACTCATCAATCTTGATGAGAAAAACAACAGAACAAAATGAGTTGACAAGGGTCACCAACGATAAAATTTGAATTCGACACAGGTGACTTATGGTCGACTTCAGTTCTTGAGAATAAGATTTACACGGATCTATGAATTTCAGTTGAAATGATTGATTTTAGTCAAACTTTAATTATTCAAAACTAAGACATAGAAATAATCGGATAATTTGAAACAATATTTAAAAATTGCGTACATTTTTTCCTGGTGATCAATCTTAGAATCTTATAGAAAAATAAATTAGAGTCTGACCTTGTAAGATGTTCACTTTCAAACAATTGTAACAAACAGGACAGAGAAGAAAGATCTTTAGTTTCTGGTAATTAATCAAGAAGATTGTTCGAGGCTCATCTCGTTGAAATAGAAATTTTAAGTTTCCATTTTGAGGGAAAAGTAAACTTGAAAACATAATCTGACTATGATTGACAAGTTTTACATTTCTGTTTGGTCTCAAAAAGGGAAAAAAATCTACTTCAAATTCAATGGACAATTGACAGTGAAAAAGCCCAATTAGAGAATTTCAATTTACTTTGAATAAACATTTGTTTTGTTTTTTTTTCATTCAATCGAAAATTAACTGGGCCGAACGGAGAGACTGAAAAGAATAACAATATGCACATTTGATTTTAGAAAGCTCTCGAGAAGGAACGTGAAATTCAATACGTATGTTAATTAATTTATATGGGCCTTGGTTTCGAATTCTGAGGTGCCTGTATAACGGTACTCTTTTTTTCTCGAAACTCCTTTCGCGTACGGCGAACACATTCAAGCAAAAAAGTATCCCGAGTTCAATGTCTAGTGTTATGGAATTATATGCACCAATAAACGTTCACGTTGCATAAATAAAAATGCCATCACGATAATGATTTTTGGTCCCTTCTGAGCCGTCGCTTCATCGACTTCCCGATAACCCCATTTGGAATAAGATCTCACATCTTTTTCCGTACAATACAAATTTATGACCAAAAAAAAAAAGAACCAAAAAAATTTACCCTCAAACATTTGTTACCAAATCTCCATTTTGATTTCAACAAACTGTAACAAAAATTCGAAACTTGAGCACAGTTAGCAAAATGAAAGTAAGATTTGAGTCAGGAGAAGAACAAGGAAAAAAAACGAAAAGACTATGTAAACGAAACGGTAACCAGATGTAGGTTACACGCTAAACTACATTTTTTTCTCGAATCTTTTTTGTCCGGTCATCGAAAGACAGGTGTGTGTCAACGGTATACAAATTTCTACCGGCGCCAGCTCGTACCTTGAAGTCTTGTTTCTTTCGGTTGACAGTCATATACTTGGTGTAATACCGATCCGAGTAAGAGTTCATGTGAGGATATTTGTCGGCGTAACCGAACCGATTCGCAATTTCCGGCGACTTTTGCAGCATGGTCTCGTCGTACATCGCCGACGCCGGAAGAGTCCCTGGTGGCTGATTTGTCATGTAATCCTCGTTGAAGTATTCGTGGTCCTTAAATTCAAAGTTCTCCTCCGGCAACGCTGTGGCACTTTGAGACGATTGAGCAAACGTAGACACTCCTAGGAAACGAAAAAAAATTAGAAATCTACGTTTTTTATGATTTATGAGACTCGATTAAATATAGCTGTACCTTTACCAACAATTTTGCCGATACTGCCAATGATACTTGGCAGGAAGAGAGCAATCAAGATGCTCTTGATGATTTGTACTCCAAGAATAAGGGGTAACAGGAGCTTCTTTAATCCAAATGCTAAAAAACCAAGCCCGAAACCTGTTAAAAATGTACTCTTTTCCTGAAACACACCTAATAGCCAAACCGCCAAATTAGCCCTTTTGTTAGTCCAAGCCATGCCAAGTCCTCATCATGATCCACTTTTTAACTTCTACAATTTTTAAGTTCTGATTAATTTTTTTTATTACAATTTCACATGCGAAAAGGTTGTTTGCTTGACTCAAAACATCCTTAAATACATGCAAAAGACTGTCTGAGAATTGAAAATCAAAAATTTTAATTCAATTATCTAGTTAAAAAAAGTTTAAAATATGAAAAATTGAAGAAATAAGTAATTAAGAGAACAAAAATTCCTATTAAATGTTTTTTACTATTTTATGCTTTTAAAATCTAAAATAAGGATAAGGAAATATTATTACTAGTAAAACAAAAAAAAAAGACAAAATGAATTTTAAATTTTCGTCAAAGATATTCACAAGCAGTGTGAAGTTCATCTTGCTGTAAAAATAACATGTTTACTAGCCAGTGCAATAATTTTTCTTACACAATTATCCGATTTCATAATTAATAAAGCTAGCAAAGCAAATAAAGCTGTGAAGCATGAACCGTAAGACTGTTGCCATAAAACCGCATTAGAATCCAGTCGGGTTACATCTAAAGTTATTGCATTTTACTTTTATTATGCATTTCTACTATTTCATCTTAAAGATCTCCTATTACTTATTAAATAGCTATTATCACTAATCTACCAATAATTTGTTAACTACCTCTCAGGCAATACCATTTGCAACTTCATGTCCAAGTTGTTAGACTATCTCCAATTTATCAATTAAAAAGGATAATAAAATTAATTGGAAAAAAAAGATAAAATAAATCTTCAAAAAATGTTACGTCAACCAATTTCGAGCTTCATTCCCTGTCCAGTTAAGGTACTCACCGCCAAAGAAGGTTCTCGCCTTTCTCGACGTCAGCAAGTCTGTGGGCAATTTGATTTTCAACGCGTAATTGTTAGCAAACCTTTTGACCCTCTCAAAGAGCGTCAAGTTCTGCGGGTCGACTCGACTCAGAGCCACGCTCTTTCTCCGAGCCGGGTTCCTAACGATCTGTATAGTATCGGTAACGTTATAAGAATCCAGATCCGACTTGGACACCTCGTCCATTATGTTCTCCAGTTTCCTCCTGATGCACTTGGTGCTGAAACTTCTGGTGCATCTGGTCTTAGTGACGTTGAGCTTCTCCGCCTCCTGTTGGTACAAAATTTTGTTGTCCGTCATCGTCATCTTCGTCATGTCCAGATCGAGCTTGGTGGGTTTCGTTTGCGAGTTGTGCGGATGAGTCGCGACGTCGTATTCTCGTAGGGGCAGCACGTCGTTGTCCAGAACCGGCTCGTCGATCTTGCCATCGCCCACGGTGACCTTGAGCTGCGCCAGGGTCAGGATTGCGACGATCAAAGTCACGCGGTTTCGCCCTACCCAGACCGACATCCTGACACCTTTCTCCAGTACTCGACGCAGGCTAAGAACTTCCTCTGCAGCTGTTTATCTGACGCATGGCTCGTCCTGGTAAAATAAAACACTTTCAGTTCCTTGTCAACCACATTCTTCAAGGTCATTTGCATAAGCAGATCCGTGAAACGTGGACTGAATTTGCGTCACAATCAAGGGTGTCTGGGGATGAGACCGGATGATCATAAATGGCCGTTGTAAATTAAAGGTGTATAATAGGGATTTGGCATAATTGTTTATAATTTGGAGTGTTATATTCTCGAAATTTAGGTCGTGAACATTTTTGGGTGACCATGACCGACAAACTCTCACCGCTAATGAATTCTAATTATGAGAACGACAACGTCATAGACGTCTAGGCTGTAGATCGAAGATACGAAGAAAAGGCGATTGTCAAAGATTTTTTTGTAAAATCTTATTAAGGAGAACGATGGAATGATAAGAAAATGGTAATGATGTTTTAGATTTTGGTATACTTTGGTATACTCAAGTTTTAGGGGGAATTTCGTTTGAATATTGACGGTTTGCGAATTTCAAATAATTAATTTCAGATGGAACGTTGCCAGATTCTAAGTTGAAGTTTAGTTGAGGGAACTAATCAAGACTTTGAATTGGAATGTTTATGTTTTAATGAGGATCGTTCACTGGTATGTGAAAACCAGTGAGGGGGGTCAGCGACCTATGAAGAAATTTATTGACAAATTAAACGCACAAATTCATGCGACAATTATCATAAATGTAACCAATGGCTTTTAACGGTAGATAAATTTAGAATTATGTTTCGTGTTATGCCTTCATTAGAAACATTTTACAGGAGTTAATGAGGATGCAAGATATTTATGTCTGAATAGGAAATGTAAATTCTTGATGTAATATGGAAATTTTGATTTTTCAATCAATTAATAAAGTTTCATAGAAACACTGTGCAAAACTAAATTTTGTCACAAATTAAAGACGATAACTTGTCGAACAAATTAATCTGCCTATTAATTAAATTTTTGCTTTGATAAACTCAAAATCATTTTTATAATCTCTCTCATCTCTAACACTTCCAGAATCTTAACCTCTTTAGGAACCAGTTTATAAATTATTTCTCTTTATGAGATTAATTAGTCCATCAATTTGTCAACTACAAAAACTACAATTAATTTTCCACAAAAACATTATTTTTGGTATTAATTAAAAAATGGTTTTGAATGTTAATCCGACCGTTTGCCGAACATAAATCAAATCCGAAACCATGTTAGGTGCCCTAAATTTTATAAAACTACTCCAGCGAGCCGGTTATGTTCTGTTGAAAATCTTAACTACGTGACTAAAAAGTTACATGTTCACCGACAATATCTTAATTGTTAATGAAAAACCAAATTACATCTTTCTTTCACCGCTCCAAACTATAAAATATTTCTTGACTTTACATCAATCTCATCAAATCAAATCTAATATGATTTCAATACGTTACTCAAATGAAAAAAAAAAAATTCAAAACCAAAATTAAAAATTTCTTTTCCTCCAAACAAAATTCATTTCATTGCACATTCCCGAATGAACTTAATCTATATTATAAACTTATTTAAACTATATTTTGCTCGAACTGTTGAAAATTTGTTGAAACAGATTGATCACAAATCGAACGATTCAAATGACACTGTTCGGTTCACCTTGACCAAGAAATCGACCAGCCGCTATGAGACACAGATATTATCCAACTTTATAACTCAGGTAATTGCAATTTAATCCTTGTCCAATTACTCTTCCGTAATACACAATCTTCACGTCCGCCTCGGTCACATAACATTAACTAGCGCAGGCAATGTACTCACTCTTGCGGTACGTAGGTTTCATCAAGCCAGCAGGCCTACGTCCCTTCTCCTCACGTGGGTCGACCGGTCAAAAATTCCGCCGGACCATCACACTGCATCTACCAACCGTGCTGTCACAACTGCAACCGCCGAAAGACCATCTAACAAACAAGCCAACTTTTTGTGAACAAAATTCCTTTAGACCCAAAACTGTCAAAAAAATAATAAAAAAATAAAAAATAAAACGTTTGGTACCAGCAACAAGTCACTCCTTAACCGGCGGTGCCATTAATCGTTTTTCTTTTCTTTATTCGTCAATCAAAAAGAATAGTAAATAAGCCGAAAAGTTCGCTGGCAGAGATCAGAAACGATGAAATACGTGGAAGCTTGGACGGCGGACTGCGAGGCACTGGCAAGCAACGTTGGAGAATCGACTGAACCAACCGATCTGGGTTACCCGGCCATCCGTCGTCGTGTACCTTTACGTTCATTTCCACGTCCATTCGTCCATTTATTATACCGCTACTATTCGCTTCCCTCGGACATTCTCGATAAACCGCGGCGACACGCGCTCATTCAAAACCGTTTCGGTATCGGTCCGGATGGTGACGACACCAACCGGCTTGTCCGGTGCTTTTCACCGACACACGCCGGCTCCGGGCGCGATTTCTCGCTGCATCCGCGAGAGCCTTTGTCTCGATCAGGAAACCCTGCTGATGATGCAGATTACCCAAACTTAATTGCAACTTCCTTGGCCTCGTGACACTGTCGTTTTACAATCTTCCCCTTGTTCTACTAAAAACAGTTTTTTTTTTTTTAATGAAAAAATAATTTTTGTTTTAATAAAAAAGAAATTTTAAAATGTTTTTAAAGAAATTTTTTTATATGAAAAAATAATAATAAAACGTATCAAACACCACTGGCTAATTTGTTGTATATTGACTTAACGGTCGAAGTTTATTACCTTACCTTATGACTGTGTTAATACAAGTTTTTGCATGAAGATTTTTCGAGTGTAATTGATTTGAATGTTAGTCGGATGTGGAATTATAAAATTCAATCAGTTATAAAATTCAAGTACTCATATGACTGTTTTATAGAAATGTGAGAGGATTGATGCAAAAAGCTGTGATCTTCTCACAGCCAGTTTGTCAGGTAATTAGAATAGGATTATAAACGATGGGTTTCTCATAATTGCGAAAAAAAAATTGTGCATTGTTGTGTCAAACGGTGCTAATTCGAACGGATGGAAACGATGTGTCGTTACATCAATGGCAGTTGTGTTAATGAAGTGCAAACGAGAAAAAAAATAATTTGATTCTGTTAAAGTGGAGATGAGAATTGGCGTTAGAAAATGGGACGAACAAAAATTTGGTGGTGAAAATGACACAATTGACAGAACACGTGAAATCGACAATTTTATTTAAACAATTTGTGGCAAATTTTATGAAAAAGATATGAACAATTTTTTGGTTGAGAAAAGATAAGAACAATTGTTTTTGTATCAAGCTGATAATAATGTTGAGACGCCGCAAGTTGCATACATCATCACGCCTTACTTTGTAGGTATAATGTTTACTGTCCTAGATGTGTCGTCTACTTTATAATTGCACGGTTTTCAATTCACATAATAATAAACAAACAACCAACTAATGACAATACTGGCATTGTATATGAATACAGGTGTCAAGATAGAAATTTATCGTCGCTTCAAAATCGTTCATAATATTCTCACCATCAGTTGAAAATCTCATTATTTATTATAAGAAACAATTGAAAACTACATTTTCATAATAACTTTGCTTCTAATTTACAATTATAATTTTTTTGTTCCGTTGATTACAATCGTTTTTGACAGTTTGGCTAAAACTGATAAACACACGTTTTAAATATCAAGTTTCAAAAGATCTTAAACAAACTACGTCAAAATATATTTCATAAAATCAAGCAATAATTTGTTAACATTTCAGCCCAACAACCATAATCGAAAGAGAATTTTCATTATAATGACAAGCATTTTTTTCCAGACAAAGTCTACTTTCTCGAATTCCAAATTGTAGAAAGCCAGAGGACTTATCAGTGCCTCGAATATGATGTCGTGATGATAATGCTCGAGCGTGCGATGTCGAACAATGGTACGATAAGCGGGCTAACAAAATGACAATTTTATGTCCTGCGAGTTCTCGTGCATTATTCGACTGATTAACGATCTAAGTTGCAGCCAAGTAAAAAGAACGTCTTGGAATTGAAATTAGGGACACTGGGGACACAACAAAATATCCTAAAGCGTCATCCCTAAAGCACTATAATATAGCATTATCACAGGATGACTAAAACTTGAAAGGAATGATGAAACAAGTCATACAGGAATGAACAACGGTATTTGAATTAGTTTAGTCATCTTTGTCTTAAGCACTAATCAATTTAAACATATATGGAACATAGATGGATGTCACTATTAAGTCATAATTGATAGTTATTCTCTATATCTTAGGTTTTACGTATGTTTTGATATACTTTCATATTTGACGTTTCTTATATGTTAGCCTGTGTTCTCAAATTGGTATAAGTAATTGAGTTAATTTATGTTTTACATTTGAACCAATTATATATAACCATATATAAACTTTCAATTGGAATACGGGAAGATCACAGGACGTACCAAAGGAGACGTTTTAGCATTCAGATTGAAAATGCCGATATCAGTGTACCATTCTGGTAACAGGAACAATCCAAACGGAGCAGTAGCTTGCAGTCACAATAAGACCAATCACATATGTTCGGAAAAAAAATCGGCAGGTAGGAGGACTCTACGCATCAGGATAATGTGGGACCGTTATGTTAATGAGGCTGTTTTGTACGATGAACGTTATACATATGTACCTACCTTCTTAACGGTTGAATTAATACGAGCAAGTGCATAATGGCGTGTCAAAGAATGGTTCGATTCGTATACTATTCCGTAATAATGGTCATCATGCCATTTCCAGAAAATGATTGAAACTCCAAATTCAGACAAACGAAAACGATCCTTCCGGTCTGAGCGCGTGTTGACTTGCACAATAATGACAGCTCAGAAATGTGGTACGTCGCATATATCAGTGATTCGTACGAGCAAAAAAAAAATTGATGCTCAACGACACGAGGTCATTGATTTCATGTCAGCTTACTTTTTAGATGACCGTTTTGGCAGGCAGCGGGGATCTCGAAACTGAACTCAGTTGACAAATAGAGTCTTTGCAGATGTCAAACAATTTTCTCTGCCAATTAAGATTATAACTCTTTGGTGGTTTTAATTGCCCCCACGCAGAAAAGTATGAAGCCCGTTATACAGAAGTCGACACGCTTCTCAATCGAGGACACCATTTGTCATATCTTCCTTGTATTTTCCTGTACATTGTAAATTCTTGGAAATTTCAATTTCCAAAAGGGTTTATTGAATAATTGACAAAACGGACATTTAAATGCAAACCCAGAATCGAATGTCTTGAAAGTGACCAATCAAACGTACATTGGTCAATAAACTTGGATCCCTTTTTTTTTCTTTTGTTGTGCGTGACACTGGACACTGGTATGATGTAAATTGGGATGCTCAAGTTTACATGTGCCACTTTTCGAAAATTCTTACAGAGAAAACGAGGTTGTCGCTGAACATTAGCTCGAATTTGTTCTATTACTGTTTTTGAATCTGAGCTAATTTTATGTCTGTGTAATTTATAACGTGATCCATTTGTTAGTTAAATTTCAATCTCTAAAACTCTTTACGTGATGCGAGCCTGCAGTTGAATCGTATGTGAATTACACTGCGAATTACTAGATCTTGGACTGGAGATAAGAAGGACAATATGTGGTCGATACTGTTTTTATAAACTTTCTTATAGGTTATAACAAATATCGAAAAACGATTGGGAGTATTGGGAACAATGTTCATTTTAATAATAATTCAACTATAATGATTGATCTTGATAATAACCGCTGCCGTAAGGATTTTGATGGTAACCCACGCCGTGATGGTGTCCGGAATGGGGGTTTGCACCGTGACCATGACCATAATGCCCTTGGTAATCACTTCTATGAGGAGACCATCCCACATCTTCATGACCGTAACCTGGAATTAGATATCCAAAAACTCTTTAAACTTTTATTCACTTTTTACAATCATATTTTTTTCAAAGCAAATTTCAAAGTTTGAAAATCTACTGAATAATTTAAATCTTAAAAGACAACGAAAGTCGAGACATTTTTCATGTCACGGAAGTGGGCGCGGCTTATCGCAAACAATCACTATACTTTCATCGAAAAATTTTTCGTCCTTAAAAATCCTAGATTGTGGATTTTTGAAAAAAAAAAAAAAAACGTTTCTGTTGCAGAATTTTGAAAAATAAAGTTTTGAAGAACAAAGAATACATTTTGATAGTAGATAATTTGTTTAAAACTTATTTTGCTGCTAAAGTATTGGAAATGAGATTTTTTTATAACTTTAAAAACAGTTCGACTACATATTGGGTACCGATAATAGTGCATTTCGTTTCACTATTAATGATATCTTGATCGATTGAGTAATGACATAAAGAAATTGGATAACCACCATGGACTTTCATACTTTTAACGAATCTGGCAGTTAATAACAGTTATAACCGTGAATGACGAAACCAAATTTGTCCCATGATTCTAGTTGGTCAATGTTTATGATAAATTATACCCGGCTATTTTTACTCGCTCTTTAAATCCTTGCACTCCAACATATTAAAATATCTCTGACGAAGTGTATAATTTGTTATTTATTCATTCAGTGAATTGTAAATGTCTCTTAGATACCGTAAAAAAACGACAGTTAAGTTGTAGTGACACAATCACACGCTTCAGTTCAAAACAATATTCGTACGGGAGAAAACGGTACACATCATTTACGTTTCGGTTAATAAAATACGTGATCTTACGCATGCACTATAATTTCTGTCGAATCAATCCGAAATTCTAAACTGAAAACCAATCAAAAGAAATAATTAAAAAAAAAGCCTATTCCAAAAACAAGTTTTCTCAAAAATATGAGTCTTTTTAATACCGAATTAAATTTAAAAATAATTGGACAAATATTGTTTTGTTCAATTAATTTTTTATTCGATAATTCTTTGAACAATGTGTGATTATAATAAATTTACTAAATAAGCGAGATTATCTTAAGTACTTTTTTTTTTTCACCACCAATTTAACCAGTACCCCATCTCTTTATACCAACCTGTAGGATAGTCAACTGGCGTCTCGGCAGCCGTAGCCCAAATATGATGCGAGGGATAATTCGGTACTTTGCAGATGCGCAATTTCGTAAGTATCGATGGGAGGATAAGCGAGCCCACGACAAGAATTTTCTTGATGAAATGGACCCCCAGAAAGATCGGGATAATCATCAACTTGAGTTTAAGTATCTCGATTAGGATGACAACTGGAAAGATGAGCGCTTTTTTCTTCTTGAATAGTCGCAAATCCGCTGCAATTAAACAAATTTCAATGAGAGTTCTGCTCAATTTAATCGCGACTTATTGGCTCGTTTATTTATTTATTTATTTTTTTTTTCATTATTTTGACGAACGAATTCTATTCCCATCAAACTTTTACTTTGATTTGACTAAAAAACAATGAGGACACTTTCTTTAAAACAAGTTTCAGTCAGATTAACGTTTCTTTGTTTTAATATTATTTTAGTGAAGTTTTTTTTTTTAGTTTGTTAAACGTTCAAGTTACCAGTTCTGCCTGATTGCAAATTTTTCAGCTCGTCCTCGTCCACGATCAATGGACCGGAAGAAAATCCTCGAGCCCCTGTCGTATGATCAACCGTGTACACAACTGCACGCTTGGTCAACAAGTCCTCAGCTGAGTCCCGAAGAAAATTCAACGTCTCGCCCATGCCACTTCTGTTCCATGACATTCTTGGCAAAATTGATGTTTTTATCGTAGGTATCCTAATTATTTTAAATGGACCGTAACTAAATTCCTGAAATCAAAAACAAAATTATTCTGTTAACGAAAATTTTATTAAATCTCATTGAAATAATAAGTATAATAAACATTAATCAATAATAATGATAATAAAATTACAAACTGTTATGAAAATGAATTTAAAAAATATAACAAATTTTATTAATGAGGTGAAAGTAAGTTGAGATAACTTAAATTGTGGCATATATTTTGTTGGACCCGGAGCATAAATTCAAAATGTAAACACGCGTTCTATATGGCATGGACAAGAAATATGACTGTAATTGCAGACAAAAATTTCTTATCAAGATTCTTCCGAACCTGTTCTCTATCAAGAATTGTTTGGCGGCGCTTAGAGTATTCGTCATTTGTCATGTTATAAAATTAGTGCAACCTATATGGATCAGTTCAGATTACTTATAAAATTGACATTCTATTTAAAACGGTGCTTTTTGTAAGTAAAAAATTTTTTGTAACAAATTCATTGAAGTTTGGCTTATGCATTTAAACGTTTGTTACACCTACGGCTTAGTCACGCGTTAACTACCGCTATGCGTGTTTTGAAAAAATTTTGATATCCTTTTCTGTGACCGTTGCATAGTATCGTGATAAGTATGAATCTGGGGTACAAGATTGAGAGCAGTACCAATTTCGATTCGGTATATTTCAATGTCATGTCAATTTTGCACATTTGTTCTTCACTTATAATTACTTTTTTATAAAATGTTTTTTTAAATTGTTCAGATTCCTACACTGAACATATTTTGAATAAAAAAAAAAAAAAAAAAATTAAAAACGTAGATAAAAACTGTAATTAGTTGAAGTAAAAGGAGAGCTGCAATTTTGCAGATTTAGAAGCCATATTATTTCATCCAAGATATAGGATCAATGAATTTACATTCAATTAGGAATTAAATTAAGCGCTGATCGTGACTATTTCAAGGTGAAATTCTATCGCGCGTTTGATGTCACAATTTTCATTGTGTGTATTCCGGATTAATCATGTCACACGTTATGAAAGTGTGCGACACATTACGTACTTTCTTATTCCGAATGATGCAATTAGTCGCGTAAAAGGAAATGAGTATTATAACAATTTACTGCACCTATTGGTGAGCATCGAAAACATTTATTAACTGCACAATACTGTCAGAGGGTATTTTTTCATTCGTCTCACCGGGTCAGTGGGTCCAATTGCACCTCATATTTATGTTCCTCGCAAATCGACAATTAATTACAAAATCATCTTCAACTCGCCAGATGATTTATTTCAAAGTAAAAAAATTTATACAATGTAAAACAAAAACGTACCATTTTCATTATTATCGTTGTTTGTTTTACATAAGAATTTTCTGTTGTTTTAAAAAAAAAACAATTACCTTTTCCTTAACATCCTGCAGCCATCGAACCGCCCTATATTTTCCACAAACCATCACATCCCTCTGAATGGCACAGTCCCTTCGACATCGTTCTACAAAGACACTAGAAGAATTGCCCGTTTGGGCGCACGTACATCCTACAAGGTACAACACAATCACACTCAGCAGCAGCGCAGCCAGCTTGGCCATGTCCTGATGGCACATTATATCAATTGAAGAAAATCCCTAAGACTCCCAGCACTATCTGTCCTTCATGTTCTGTGATGATTGCTAAGTTTTCAAACCGTTGGTTGGTTCTGATCATGACCTGAGGCCCATTGTTGTGGGCCTCAACTCAACAAGGACGATATAGTGAAGCTGCACTGCAGATGCAACGGAAAATGTAAGATGCAAAAGAACGTAATTCGCGAGTTGTGTAAGCTTACTGCGAGTAGGTTAGAGTGTGACTAGGCCATTTATAGAGAAGGATTATAGGACGGTGGGGGGCAATGGACCATTGCTGAGAATTATTCCGCGAGGAACCTGCGCTGCATCCTGCGAGACCGCTAAGTGTCTCGTGTCTTGCCGGCACAAGTTTCAATGTCTTTGATACCAATCAGATAATCGATGGAACGACGCAGACACCAATTCTATCCATTGACCCTGCAGGTCGAGAGACTTGCAGATTTAAATTCAGGTCAAGCAGCCTTGTGACCTTGAATCTGTTTGACATTGGTAGCGTGATCGTTATTAGATTTTTGTACTACTGAGATGGTTCGAGAATCCGTTCGATTTTTTTATTCGAAAATTTAGTGGTATTTTGTATTCTGTTACAACCAACTTAATTTTCAATGGTGAAAAATGATGATATCTGATGAATTTAATTTCCAAAGTAGATTTGCAGAAAAGTGCATCTAAAATTGCATTTAAAAGTGCAGTTCCAAAAATAGGGCAACTAAACATTCATATGCAAAAAATGCATAAACGTGCACTGGGGTTAAACAAATGTGTAACGCTAGAAATTAAGAAATATTTTTTTTTCAAATTATTATTAATATGATTCTATAAAAGATCTATAGAATTTGAAATGCGGTGCATGGTCAATTTATTTGATTGCTGGAAATTATGTAAATTTTCACTGAAATAGTTTGAGTTCCACATCGTCGTACGTAGAAACTGCTTTACTTTTGTCTAATAATAAATAACAAATTGCACCAGCCATGGGAGCAATGTATTTAAATTTAAATACTACCGCGCATCTTTCCCTTCGTTAATTTTGATTTACAACTTTGATTTTTCGCAGAAACGCTCTTAGTTAGCAATGTGCACTATCTTAATTAATTCAACGTCCCAGATTCATTTCTTGGCACAAAACGAAAACCTAACCAGTTCTGTCGCGAGTCTTGTCCACGATATATTCTTTCGGTTAATTAAACACTTACTTGATTTTCTTTCACCTTTGACAATGCACTCAATAACATACGTACATTCTTCGATGATTTTTAGCCGAGTAATTACATCTATCATTTTCCTTCAATCTGCAAAAAATTTTCGGGGTCACAACAAGATCCAATCATTTTTGTCCAGACAAAATTATAATTTATAATTTTGAAGTGAAAAATTAAATTTCGAATTGTTATTTTGTATTTTTTTTATTAATTCAGTTAATTAGTACGTACAATGTTGCATAATTCAAACGATCACTTTTCTCTCTAATCGAAAGTCAGTGATAAGTAGAAACTTTTGTCTTGAACGAATTTCTGTTATTTCAAAGTTATACCATAATGTGTCATAATGTTATAACACTCGTGATTTAAATTCAAGCCTGTCAGTCATAACTCGAGCATCATTTTATTTTGCATTGGCCGCGCGGCCAGGAGAAACCTGCCTTAGAATCTTAACGTTTGCACTTGCAAGATTATACACTCCGCATTTCAAAGACCGAGCAATTCACCTGAATAATGACTCTTTTACAGTAACAGAATTTTCAACAAAGTCATCGCACAGCTTATGTGACTTTTTTTTAATCTTCGAATAATGCGTAACTCTTCAAGCCATTTTCTGAGACTGCATGATAGAAATCCTGTCTTGAAATACAAAATGAATACCCGAATTACCTAAACGAAAGAAAAAATGTTTTACAGTCAAGATAATTTTATTGGTCATAAAATTGTAACTACGGAAATAATTTGCTGGGAACCAAAGTGAACTTTTTACATTTTTTATTCTTTTTTAATTAATGAATTATATCATACAAAATAATTTTAAATAAACTAAATTCGATTAAAAATTTAATGACAGTTGTCAAAATAAAAAAAGAATTGTGATTTTCGTTTTTGTTACTGATTATAACTATTTAGTTTTCATCCAAGTTACATTTTAAACTATGCGAGAAATACCAATCGAACGAAATTATTAATAATCAAACAAATTACTACTTGCTGTAACTACACTCAATTAATTGTAAATCAAGGTCGTTCGCCTCGCAATGGCTATTGGCACCTGTTCTTTTTTGCAGAACTTTTGCTTATTGATTAGTGATCGCGGTAATTCCAAATTTTAATCTGCGCTATGTCCCGGAAGTGGAGAATAAGCAATGAGGTAACTGGATCGCCAAGGATCCGGTACAATCAAATTATCGTTAATGCTGCACGATGCCTGCAAAACTGGGTTTGCAAAAAAAAAGGGTCATCTGGCAGCGCGACGCATTCACGTATGTACGTGTTCATAAATGTTCACCTATATTAATTTCCGTCAATCGCACTCTGTGTTATTGATGTTTTATTCGACGTAGATTACGGGGACCGGTTCGCGCAAGTGAGCGAAAGCTCGCGTACCTAGAAATAATTGACGTAACCTGGATTAGCAAACGTCCCCGCGAAATAAGTTTTTCGTTCATAGGCGAGGAATCCGAAACAGGATTTCGATCTTTTATTTTGCATCAGTGCGTTACGATCTCGTCCAGCAGAAACTGGAAAAAAATTCAATATAGGTTGTTTCTGTCATCAATTATACGTAATTCATTTACAATGCTGGGATCTCCGTTCCGGTCGATTGTTTATTTCTTCATATTTCATTTTTAATTATTTTTTTAATTTTTTTTTAATTTTTTTTTTTAGATTGATCTACCGGAAATTAATTTGCGAGTGATTGGGGTTGGATCAGTAGGACACATCAATCAAAACCGGACGAAAAATTAATTTCAAATACTCAAATGCAAGGTCATTGCAGTACAATGTCGCTGATGACAGACCGCAGAAAAGAGGCTGCTTCTTGCACCATCACTCAGTAATATGTTCGATCAAGCGCGTCCGCGCGTGTTGCTGTCGATTAATTGTGACTCATTATGTCTTCCATATTTCTGCAACAGCAGCATTGTGCAAAGCATTTTTTTTCTGATCATAGATAGAATTAATTTTTACAAAAAAAAATTATTTAATATACACGCAACGAAGTTAGTCTCGCCACAAAACAGACTATTTTTTTTCAAATTGTTTAACTATTAAATTTCATTTTGCAGCTTTTAATTTAATAGATAGATTTTGTGAATTGAAACATTTTTTGGTTCATTTTTAAAATACAAAAGTAACTAGGAAATTATGTTGGAAGTGTCATAGGGCATGAATGTTGAGTCTAAGGAATGAAAATTGTGTGCCAGATTTGATGTCAGCGATCGCCAACAAAGTACTGCTTATAAATATTGCAACGAATGATCCATAACGGTGTGTCCTGATGAGAAAACACATATATTTATGGTGTCCACTTTTTTTCCTCCTCCTTGCTTTCTTCTTTGTATCTTGTCTACGCATGTAATACAAATCGTTGCTTCGCAATGCAACAGATAATTACTTATAACACATTATAGAAATTAAATAAAATTATCGGGACGTTCATTAATCATAAAGTTTTTTTTTTTTTTTTTTGGAAATTCCAGTTTTTTATATACCTGATTGTATTTGGCTGGCCTAAAAAATAAAATCTAAACTATACATTTAAATTTTCGAACAAATTTCAAAACTGAATTTATATCCACATTTTTTTGTATCAAAAAGCATACATAATTATGTACAACCCGAATAAAGGGGTTAATTGCAATGTGAATGTTGATTCAACTTGGGATTAATTGTGCCATTTAAATTTTTTAGCATCAATCAGTTTCATTTTATATTGTTAAAAAAATTATTTTCAACGACGAAACTAGCATGTTGGAAGTTTTATCTCAAACGCGCCAGGTGATCAGACACTTGTTGTTTTATTCTCTGGCTCAATTACCGCATTTTTGTGATGATGAGTTTCATGCCCATAAATATTCTCTCGTCGTTCAAAGACATACAAATAATTTTCACCCGATGTTAAAAAAATAGAAATACTCAAGACACCGAAAACGATTTCGAAGAAATGACAAACTACCATTTCGCATTTAATGCAATATCAACTGTAACTTCGCGTTTTTGGGTCAGAAATATTAAACGAAATCAAGATCGTTTGTATTCTTTTTTTTTCGTTTTTCTTGAAAAATTGTGTTCGCATAATTTGATGCGATATTATTAAGGAAATTATAAAAACACGCCTTCACAAAGTGAGCCACAACGATTCTCTCAAGGAAGCAGGTATGACTTGCAGGATAGGTTTGGAAGATAAAACTCGAAAAATGTTCGTACATATAAAAGATGGAATATTCTTTCGGAGCTTCTTTTATTGCTCTGCACATATTAAATTGAAACTCATTGGCCGACTCGAAAACGAAAGGTCTTGGGTGCGTCGGTGTTTGATGAATGTACGAAACTGGTTCCAAGACTAGAATTATTTTTCATTAAAATTAATAATTAAATATGAAAATTTCATCATTCAATTTTAACATAAAGTTTGATTTTCTACTCAACTATCTAAATCAGGATTTGTACAATAAATGTTAACATTTCGAGTGCCCTCTGAGCCCGGCCACTCCCTGATAAAATTGCGTTTCCAATTGAAGGGCGTATGTATGTATCTTTAACAGGTCACGACCCATCTGTTCAAGTTCAAGTGCAAGTTGAACTTTCTTGACACTCTAATTGGCACTAAGCAGTGAAAAATTTAATCACACGTTATTGAACTCGATTAAAATATTTTGACGAAATAAATTTACAGGTTGTGACAGTCTTAAATCAACGAGACGAGTCAACATTTTGCAATTGCACTTCAGCAAGTTAATTGAAAGTTTGTTAGAGAATTATTTATAATAGTAAAAGGCTCAGGACATGTCTATAAAATTGTCAATATAAAATAGAACAAGCTGAAATCGAAGAACGTACATTTATTACTTGAAGATCTTGATGTATTTGACAATCGACCCCGTAAGACAAGCGGTATTCGTGAAAATGCATGTAAACTGGTCGTTCAAAATTAAACACGAATAATTGGCCAAGACTTTGACTGACCTACTTGCGTTATCATGAATGTGAGAGAAATTTATCAACGCCCAGCTGTTCGAGTACTTTGGCGCTGAGTGTGATCGTAAGACCTGTCTTCGTTTTAAACATTCATACACATTAAAATGAGATGTATTATACATGCAGCGCAGTTCATTCACGTCGCTTGAGTGGCTTATTAGACATTATTCTTTGGATCATTGAATGTTATTGTAATTGAGCATTGTAACCATAATAATATGTTTTGTCAACGTACAATTCACGGATGGAATGATTTTCAAAAATGGACAAGACATGGTAAGTGGAAACGTTTACGTTCGACAAATGAAACAATTTTTTTTTTTTGCATAAATAAATTTCGTAATAACAAAAAATGTACTGTTTCATCGCACATTCATTATTTCACGAATGAAATGAATATCATTACAAAAATCATGACAGAAGATTTATGTACTGTAATTCACAACACTCAGCTTTTCAATCAATCAATTTTCCAGTACTGATATATTCCCGCCCCTGATGTGTGTCAATGACATTGTCCCACGTTTCTGTACAGTTTTGGTCATTGGAGTTTTAGAAAATGCATCTTTGCATGTGAAGTTCAAGTATAAGAAGTAAGCGAATTTGTATGACCTCGTATATGATCCCCGACGACTTTCACGGGATGATGAATTATGAAATATGCAAAACTGAGATCATCAGGGCGCTCTGAAATAAAACTTTCTTTTTAAACGCTTCTTCAATCTGTTGAACAATTGGTTTTAAAATGAACCCTCACTTATATTTGTCTCTCTTAATAATTACCTCATCATGAAAACCTTGGACAACTTATTTTTAACTTTCAATTAAAGTTGATCTTAAGATGGAAGATCGCCAGACGGTGAAACAAAGATAATGTAAATTAACCGGTTATGTTAAAATCGAAAATAGCTAAGTATAAAATACTTGTATACTTTGTCACAGATTACAAAAATAATTCAGAGATTGGTTGAAAACCAATTGAATTATCATCAAAATTATCAGAATGATCCTCCCCGTCTGACAGGCCAAAACTCGGGTCCACCTTGAGTCATCCTGCTCAGGCCCAATTTATTTATAACACTCAACTAAATAATTGATCAAAATCAGAACACCCGCGGAAATGTAACGTCATCTTTCGTTAGCTCAAAGAACTTTGGTATCGGCTTGCGCGCGCATTCCTGTTATCGATGTGAATTCAAACACCCGGAGAAATGGAAAGAGAGAGACTGCGGTTTTAACGCTACCGAAAAAGCAAGAACGACGTGAACTGGACTCTGGAGCGAATGGCTCAATCCCAGACTGGGCAATCTGGTCCGACTTGACGAGTCCACCGTGCGGGAGTTAGTTTCAAAGATAATTATTTGCGTCCGTCGAGCACTTGTGACAGGGCTGCTGGCTCCCGAGATCGATAATTCCAGGACGATGGCTGATGCGAGGATAGACATCGAGAAACCAAAGTGGGACCAGAGTACCTACGTTGGTCGTGCGCGCCACTTTTTGACCTTGACAAACCCTCTCAATGTGTTCGCATCTTCTTCTCAGCTCGATCATGCCCGAAACGTCGTGACCAAATACAGGTAATCAGTCCTGTAAGCAGAAATGTAAACAGAAAAGTTATGACAGAAAAATAATATCAAATTTATCTGCGACAAAATTTTTATTTTAATTCCTTATTCTCTCATTATTCATGCAACATTCATTCAAATCTAATTGAAGCGTGAACATTTGTACTGAAAACATTTTGAACAACAAATTTGACAGTCTCTCAATCGTTCATGAAGTTGACGTTTACAAACAAAATCTTCAATTCAGAAATTCATCAACAGATTTTCTCGGACGGAACGTACATGCAAGATGTAATTATAATTTCTCACTGGTCGACAACTTTCTAGGAAAACCTGTTTGAAAAATGATACTAAGCGACGTAAAATCAATACCACGCTACTGAAACCAGCGTGCACATTTTGTATTTAGTTTTTTTTTTTCGTCTTTCAATTAGAAAGAATCAGGTTTGAATTAAAATCTGTCATTTTAACGGAGATGGATATTTATTTGTCGGACTGTTCCAGGTCAGGTGCGAGTCTGAATGAAATAGGGATCAATGAAGATGAGTTGTGGTCGTGCAAATATCTGTACGACAGCGCTTACCACCCGGACACTGGTGAGAAGATGATGCTAATTGGTCGAATGAGTGCACAAGTTCCAATGAACATGACTATAACAGGATGTATGATGACTTTTTACAGGTGACTAATTTTGTTATCAAGAAACCAATCGTTTGAAACGTAGGAATATATCGATTCAACAACAAGTTCTCGGTGCAAATATTTTTGGCCCGGTTTATTGCTCTTTCAAATGGTAGATAAATGACTCGGCCTTAACCCAACGTTTATCGCACAAAGTTTGATTACAATTTATCAACGTGACGCTTTGCAATTAAATAGAATGAAAATAGCATCTTCCACTCGAATCGCACAAATTCACATTCAAAATATTGACTACAATTGTTGTTAAACCGATTTTTAACAGAAAAAAATCTTATTTCTGTTTTTAACTGGGTAACGCAAGGTTTAATTCATGTTTTAATAAACACAATTTCATTTTCAAAATTTGATGCAATTTTTGTTATAGCTGAAATTATTATATATTACATAATTTTCCACTGTAAGCTGTCAAAGCCGTTGGTCTTATCGTTAAAAAAAAGTTGTTCTAATATTTATTTTACATTATGATTATAATTTGATAGCAAATAGATAAATAGAAACGATTTATCATTTGGCTGAGATAATATTAAGAAATTGTAGCTAAAAATTGTTCATAATCATAGAGAATCGTTCAAAATGTCAAAAATCAAATTAATCCAAAGTCTTTGTCTTTTTTGTTTGTTTTTTTTTTTTTTGCAAATAAATAAAATGTATATCATTTTTCAGGTCAACACCCGCCGTGATATTTTGGCAGTGGTTTAATCAGTCGTTTAATGCAATAGTGAACTATACGAATCGCAGCGGCTCTAGTCCAATCCCTATTGAAACGTTAGTAAAAAGCTACATAAGTGCTACAGGAGGCGCTGTAGCCACAGCTCTGACACTCAACCGTCTAGCGAAACGCGGGCCTCCGTTGATGGGCCGTTTGGTACCATTGGCAGCAGTTGCCGCGGCAAATTGCGTTAATATTCCGTTGATGAGAATTACGGAAATTCAGCACGGCATCGAACTCCAAAACAATGATGGCATGGTTGTGGGTCACAGTAAAAAAGCTGCCGTCCAAGCTATATCTTCTGTTACAGTTTCTAGAATTTTAATGGCTTCACCTAGCATGGGTAAACACTTTATAAAATAATAAGAAAGTGAAACAAAAAATTTTTGCAATCCTGCAAAAGGCGTATAAAGTGTTTCAATATTTTTACTTATTTTGTAACATAATTTTGAATTAGTGTCTCCGGGCAAAACATGGATTAATATTTGATATATTTTTCAGTGCTGGCGCCTGTGGTGATGAACTATTTGGAGAGAAGAAAACTGCTTCGCAACATGAGTTGGGCTGGCGGACCGATTCAAGTGTTAATTTGCGGTGTTTGCCTAACCTTTGCAACACCGCTTTGCTGCGCGCTTTTTGCACAACAAGTGTCAGTTCCAGTGGAAAAGCTTGAGCCTGAAGTGCAAGAAAAAATACGCACAAAAGACCCTCATTCGCAAATTGTCTATTACAATAAGGGCCTCTAAATTATCATGAGGGAGATTTGTTCTCAGGGCAAAAATCTTAAGAATCTCATGCGGCCTGATACAAAGTTATAATTAGATAGGAAATAATCGCTGAGTGATTTGATAAATAAAATATGACAATAATGAACGCAAAACTATACTAGAAAAAAAACTAGATTCCAAATGTAGAACATTCCATGTTGAGATTTATGTTCACATTTGTATGTGTGCAACAATGTTAAAAAGTTCATAATGTTACATATATGATGTTAAAACTGTTGATATTTTGATAAATTTTTGCGCTTGAACTTATTGAGATTTTAATAAACCTTTGAAATAATTGGAGGACATTCTGTTTTTTTTCTGTGAACAAGCCAATTAAAAATAATCTCACAATGAAGAAGACTTATTTTGATATTTCCATTGCAAAAACATATCACGAAAAAATTTAAACATTTGCTACTTTGTTTTCTGTCGAGAAAGCAGTTTGCGTGTTCCAAGGATTCAGAATGTCCTCAAATTATGAATCAATGCACCATAGAAAAGCTCACTGAAACATAACAAAGAAAACAAACTTCGTCCCAATTACTTACAAGTTTTGATGATTTTTGTAAAGTCACATATTTTGAAATCATTTAATTACGCCTGACGCCTATTTTTTTTGTCAATTGTTCGAGTTCCTAAACAAAAATCAAACGTGAACTTGTAAACACTGTGTGAGAAGGACAATAAATTTTTAATCTCATGAAGTTTCTTAACAAGACCTTTAATTTTCTCCACAACTTACAAATACATACACGACTTAAAAATATTCCTTTCCCTTAGGCGGAGGATACTGTGACAAATTCATACGCATCGTTACATAATTTTTCTCTTGGGAAAAATCAATTCTTTGAACAGGTCTTGGTGGTTTGATTTTCCTTCCATCCTTGCCAGTTTTTCTCTGCCAAAGACCGCTCGCCGGCCTGTTACCCATCTCTCTGTTTTTCTGCACGCTTCCAATCGGTGTTTCACCGTGCAAGATGTTTGAAAGCCGGCCAACCGTCGCCATGCATCGTTTGTCCAGACTGAACTCTCGTTTGCTGGGAACTTTGATGACCACTCGATCGTTGCCATCCTTACGCAGGATGACCGCAGAGGTGCCTGCACTGTGTACGTACACGCCCCCACCTCCCGGGTGCTTCTCCACGCAGTTCACTAGAGTGCCTATTGGCAATGCACCAAGAGGATGAGAGTCGCCCTCGCTGGCGTTTACAGGAATCCTCGGTATCCCACAGTGGGTACGGATGATGTCGCCTGGTTTCATATTTTCTGTAGCAAGGTAGTACTTCAGTTCCTTACCATGGGCTATCAAAGCAACATCAGAAGTTCTGCAGTAACACCTGAACACATCCAAAACCTTCTCTTCTTTTGGTTTTTCATCTAGATCGGTTGGTCCTGACCGAATCCAGTAGACCCAGTGGTACTTCCATTTGACACCACCGCCAAGTTTTTTGGCTGCAACTCGACCTAAAAAATAATAAGATTACTACTGTGAAATTCATTTAAAACATGACTATAAAATCTTGTAAAAAATTGTTTATTATTTATTAATGATATTAAGTTTGTAAGTTTGTATTAATAGCGTATGCGTACTCTCTAAAGAAAGTACGACCAAAACGCTAGTTCAAAAATTAGCTGCGCTATATGAAATTAAGAGGCAAAACCTCCAAGGCAGAATTTGTTTTGCACAAGTTCAAAACCAACTAAATAAAGTGAGATTGTGTGTGATACTTGTAAGAAATTTGCATTTGTGGTATCAAATTGCCATCTAGTGATTATAACGATTAATGATTAGGATAAATAAGTATACAATCAAAATAATAGTGTCAAACAAAATTGTCTATGTTATTATTGAGGATAGATATTAACTGTGCAGAGATCAGTTCGCAGTTATTGAAATTTGTATTAAACAACTTTGTAATACGTTTGTTCGATAAAAAAATTGCAAAAATATGTGTAAACATTCACCAGTTACAGGATCTCTTCCACCGAGATGTGTTGTTTCCAATGGTTGAACTGTGTAATCATCTTTCCAGTGAATTACCCTACGAAAGTAATTGCCATTCACGCCAGGCTGTGGTTTGAAAACTGGCACCCAAACAGTGCGCACTTGTATTTTACTGAGTGGAGTTATTAGTGCTCGAAAATCTAAAGCCCTTTTCAACATCGCAGTCGACATTTTTGGTTATGTTTTTCTCCGGCGATTCGTGCCGACTACTTTGGATCAACTAGGCGAACCAAGTTACCGACAGTTAACAGTGAAATAATACTCGCAGACCTCACGAGAGGCAGCACCGTGTCAACTTCAAATACATTTTAAATTTTGTTTTAATTTAATAATGAAATATTCCATTAAAATTTTAATATCTATAATTGCAGATTTTTTTTCTCGTCACAAACAAATACAAATTTAAATTAAAATATGAAAAAGCCATCAGGTTTAATTTTAGTACAGTTTTGTTTGTTGTTTTCTTTTTTTAATATTTTATTGATTGATTTTTTTAAATGCCCAGTTTATCTGTTTTAATTATCATGACACTTTTTGTTACAGCGTTTTATTTTAATTGATTTACAAATTTTGCTCTTACAAATTTTGTTGGACAATTTTTTTAACAATAAAATTTGGAAATTCAGTCAAAAGCAAAATGAAATTGTGTTCGGTATTTAAAAAGTAAAAAAACAAATTGATTGTCCGAAAAAATTTAAAAATAAAATGAATTTGAAAAGGTATTGCAAAAAAGAATTAAACAAAAAAACCCCCGAATCGACTTTGATTTAAAACGAGTGCGTTTGGGATGAATAGCGGAGTAGTTTATGCTCATCTTTGACTCTAGCTGCGTAATGACAAACAGTACCAATCAATTTGCAATTTTACGGCAAGAATCTTACAACGGAATTTACGCCGCGTGAATTCGAATTACGTGCGAACAATAGCGGACCTGTCGAAGTGTGAAATCCTCTTTCTTTAAACCCTTTAACGAATCCATCGCCGTTAACTATGCAACGAATCTATTATTATACACTTCAGAGACGATCGTGCAAAGCTCCCTTAGTAATTTTAATTGCTACGATCTCTGCTCACACAAGCACACAGATGACAGACTTTGCATAATATATTATATTTCTCACACCACACTTCAACATTAGCTGAATTTTCAAACTATTATTTTCACATTTCAGGTTATTATGATCCATCAGGTAATCATCGCAAAACCACATCTTGTGGGTAAATAAGTAAGCTCAATTAAAATTAATAAAAAGACAGTATTTTTCAAATATATAAGATATCAAAATTTCAATCATTTGGGTGAAACTTGCTTTTTTAATTTCGAAAAAAATGTTGACAATTTTAGTGTTCTTTTTTGATGCAATAAGTGTTGAGATGAAAGTTTAATTTATTAATCTTGCAGAATATTTAGTCAGGCATTTTTCAGACGACTGACTTTTGTTGTTATATTTTTGATTTTACATCTTGCCCTAAAACGATAACTAATTTGATCAGAGCAGTTTGGATGATGTTTATCGTCAAACAACTTTGGTATATACATTAGCATTAAGGAAAAAAGAGGTCTTTCCAATTAATACGCAGTTTGTGTGCACTCATTTCTGTTTGGATTGGGTCCCCCTTATTTGATGTTTTTAAATGATCACTGTTTGCATTAAGATAAGTTCTATTATGATTGAGGGGTAAACTATAATAGTTACAAATACACCCTTGCGCGGAAAGTCGAGAACAATGAATCGCTCTTCATTCTTCCAAAGTTAAATCAAATTTCAATTAAACATGCATTCCCGTTGATATTCCAAGACTGATTCGGGTGTAAAATTAAATCCACCGCAGGATCAGGCGTTCATTTTATATCGCTTTTAATTTTTTAATGAATATTAATTCGTTCGCGCACTCTAATTCGTTATTCGTCATACCAAAAATACCACCGACTTTTCCATGCACCGAGTCATTTCTCTCAATTGCGATCATTCCGCCACATTTATTTGATATTTTCCGCCCGGGAAATACGAAATTCAAACCATTTAACCCCCAAATGACATTTCCCATTATTGAGGTATATTGTATTTGTGTTGCTGCATGAATAGTTTATAAACTACGCGCTCCCTGTTGCTACATAAATCACGTCCTATTCGAGCGGCGCTCTCCATGGTTTATCATGTGCGAGCAGAAGTCAGCTCAAATATTAATACTTGTAGTTGACGGTCACGAGCGATTTACAGCAGTTCTTCGCGTGTAATTAACCACTTTGGGGGTTTGCGAGGAAGATCCTTCAATTTCGCGCTTGAAATGAGAAAACGAAAAATTGCCCTGCTAGAAATTGGACGTAGCCGTCCGTTGACTGTAGTACAAAAAGCTAAGAAAAATAATTGACTTTGAGACTTTTAATCGGCTTTAAAACAGTTTTAATTTTAAATGTAAGTTGGTCTAGTGGATATGACAGTACAACATCGATTCGATGGTCTCACGTTCGATCCTCAGTCTGGGGATTGATTTTTCTTGCAATTACGAAAAATTTGCACTTACACAAAACACCACGAATACGAATTTGAATGAAAAGATAAATAAAAATTGAAAAACAAAAAAAAATGAAGAAATTTTGAAAAAATCCTTTATCGCAAATTGAACGTAATGTATCATCGTTAAAAGCCGCCAATTACACTCGTCGAATAATTTGTCATAGAATGACTTCGCAAATTGTGCAAACGTTGGGATTTATGAAACAGCCGGGCATTCATCAATTCAGTGCTTTTCTCGCGTCAAACAAAAGCTCCGCCAACTTATATTCGTTTATTATTACCGCGTTAAAATGAAATCAAAATAACGACCTGGTCCGCGCAAATTATTCCCTTCCATGAATACATATTACAAAACCAAAATAAAAAAGAGACCTTTCCCCCTTCCGCTGGTTACCAAAAATTTACTGCTAATTATTTTTGCCACACATGGACTGCGCCACAAGTTATAAAATCGCGAGGAGGAAGTTGTTGTGCGAACAAAATGTCGGGACAATAATCGTGAAACGAAATTCAAAATGACGAAAAAAAAGGTGACACAAAAGAGGGAAAAAATTGATGTGTGTGTGTGATGTGTGCGGAAGCTAAAAATCACATCCAAGTGGTACATCTCGTGCGATCTCACTTGCTCGCTGTCTGCGTCCTTTTCTATTTGAACGGAGAAACGTCAGTCGACAATTGGCGGATGCGGTGAGACTTAGTACGTGTTGGTTAGGTGTATTATATAGATACGGCCCTGCGCCAGTGGTTTGTAATATTATGATAACCCACCCTCCTCGTTCCTTTTCCACCACCATCGCAGCCATTGCCACCATCACCGCCGCCGCCTCAACCCAGCGATCCTCTTTCAGCGGCCATGCTGCCGGGAAATATGATTATTGTTATTATTTGCACCCTCCTCTTGGCGCCGCCGTCCCACAAGCCCTTTGCCAGTGAATTGGGAGGAAACGAACGAGAACAGGGTCGAAACAACCACCCGTCAACCTGTCCCCCACCCCCCTTTCCTTCCTTCAGACCCCTTCTTTCTTTTCGTGTTGCGGCTTGGTGAAACTTTACATT
Source organism: Trissolcus brochymenae (assembly GCA_030523145.1). Lineage (NCBI taxonomy): Eukaryota > Metazoa > Arthropoda > Insecta > Hymenoptera > Scelionidae > Trissolcus > Trissolcus brochymenae. The sequence continues at coordinate 40,075 of JAQQRF010000422.1, forward strand.
GCGACAGTCATCTGCGACGCGAATCTCCTAAGCCAAATTCTCTTGCCTCCACCTTCTCTTCTCTATCTTAACTTGGCGTCTCCTTCGCGCACGCAAGCGTTTTATCGACCGTAGTTATACTTTTTTTGAGTTCATCGCCAAAAGATACCGAGTGTACGCAGCGTCAGATTATTTTGCATGCAAAGCGTCGATACATCTCGCTGAGAGAACAAAAAAGATCCACAAACTTCAGACATGCAAATGCTGAAATGCTACAGCTCGATTTTATACGTTCCCTTTTGCATAATTGAGTCAACAAAAAGACTATAAATGTAGCAAATTTCATCCTTATGCTCGCCTACTTATTTCGGATTGTACAACCGAGTTCTGGTTGTTTAGCATAATACTGATTATCGGAACGTTTAGCTATTCTGAAAATTGATGTAGAAGTTGAAAGCAGTTTTACACCGTTAGAAGACTCTAAAAGTAATTTGTTCGTTTCTTTTTTTTTTTTTTTTTTTTTTTTGTTGTAGTAGCCTAAAATTTGAATGAAACGAACCTACAATTTCTTAAAACTTTTGAAAGTTTTTAGAGAAAAATTGGAAGTCTTATGGTGGAAGCCTAAAATTTTAATAAAATTTTGCAAACAATTTCTCATGCTGCGAATAAAAATTTTTAAGTTAGTATACTATATAACTGTATGAGACTTTTAGTGCAAAGTCGTCTTTTCAGTACACTAAACTGTGCGGAAAAGTTGATATTTCACATTTAGCGCATGCGTGGTAAAGTGACAGATTGTTAACGTTGCCAAGAAATGTCAGTTCGAAATATTGCATCTCGACGTCTCGTTTTCTCTGAAAAATCGTATTAAAAGTATAGTTTGCATGACATGAGCAATTGCAAAACGCTTTCCTAGTTTAGATAACACACTCGTAAGCAATAACTTTCATGTCGCCCTAGACTTAAATTAAAATATACTATAAAATTAGTTCAGTTTTTTTTTTAAATTTGGATTTTAAGTTTCGGTAATTTAAATTTCTATTGAAATTAACAATAACAAAAATTCCTAAAACTTTGTTACTATCTCAAAAGCTACCCTGATAGCCATATTTATGTAAATTTTGAGTAAACTTGACGTAAATGTCATGCAAAAAATGTATGCAAATCTATCTCTTCATTATGATGCATTATTTACACGAATCTGATTCATGCATTAAAAATTGTTTAAATGTTTGAAGTTCGACAAACCAGAAATTGTTTTTTTTTTTATTCTTTTATCAATTAGAACAAAAATTCGTTTCTGTTAGAGTTAGATTTACATACATTTCATATAAATGAATGTTTTTACTTAAACTTAAATACAATTTTGTCGTGTTTTAAAATCATTCTCGTATTTTTGTTGGAGCAACAAAAGAGTAAATGTCAGAATTTTGATTACAAATTCGAACGAAGTGAAACTTGTTTAACCTATACGATCCAGTGAAATTGCATAAATAATTTTGTCAGCTTTCAATACCCGCTTAAGCTCAGGTTACAATAGCTCTAATGTCAACTAATTGAGTCTCTGTGAAAGTTGGTCTCCGTGAACGTTCAAGGTGGAAGGAAATTTGCAGCTCGGCACAAAGAAAGAAGCTAGAAGATAGAAAGCAAGATGGTCTGGTTCGTGGTAGTCGCAGCAGTTGAAGTAATAAATGGGCAACACGAGCGCTTATAAGGGAGTAGGTAATCTAAAGCTTCCGAGGCGGCGGCACCACCGTTGGGAGGGTTCAAATGGGGATGACGAAGAAGACGAGGACAAAGAGAGCGAGAATCGTATGAGACTCCGTAATAGCAAGAGAGAAAATGAGTGCAGAAACGCCGGCAGCGCAACGAAGAAGGTAGCTGAGGTATAAGGTGGGTAAGATGGCGGACAATTTGCCGCTCCACTACTCTTGCCCGCACCCACCCTCGATGAATTCTCCTCCTTCGGCCTACGTACCGGATAATAGATGTTTCTTCTTCTTGCTCAAGAGAAGAGCATACACGCACAATCCACGTTTACTGCCGTATTCTCGCAACTAGATGAAAACAAAAACGATTCCAAGTATTTGTGCAAAATTGTTCTTCTCGCGAGTTCATTTTCCGTTTCTGTTTATTGACTTTATGAGATCTCGCAATGGTTATCATGATTAAGAATTTTACTGCTCAACCACCCTTGAAATTTTCTTACCGTCTCACGAACGCCATTTTGAACCCAATTAGACCAGAGAAGCGATTTTTAAATTATTCATTTATAACGAGCAATCGTCCAAGATAATTCAAAAGAAATACATTAACAATGTAAATTAAGAAATATAAATATAAAAAGGTGTTGAGACAAAATGATTAAGTCTAAATTAAGTCGAATTAATATTGTTTATAATTCACAAGAGCTCTGAGGTCTCATTTGACGTATTACAATTTTTTCAGTGTAGTTTTGCTTGCAACATTCAGGTGCATCTGATTCTCCACGGGGATACAAAAGTAAGGTCTATTTGTTTAGCTACAGATTTTCCATAAACGAGCGTTATACCGCATATTTGACATCGCGGTTGAAACATGAAATACAATATCGTGCGTACGTTTATTTCGCGACGGCACTATCCAATTACCGCATCACAATTATGTTGGAAAATATGTCAGAATAATAAATTATAGCAAAATTGTAAATTAATGTTTAAAGGGGGTTTCAACTTGTGAGTATAGTCGTAAGGTAATCTTGACAAATTCATTTTCATTTCCGAAAGCTATAAAAAGTTGAAAAGCTATAGAATTTGAAAATTCCTTATTGAATCAATTTAAGTTTATTTTTATTATTTATTAAGTTGATTCAAAGGGATGCCATAAAAATATGTCCAAGCTGAAGAGGCATAACAGAGTACATTTGTAAAAATGATGTTCCTTTTATTTTTCAAGTCAAATTTTGTTGAAAGCAGCTTGATTTTAAAATGGAGGAGCTATTAGATTATTTTAAGAACAATTTGGCTTATAATTAAGCTAAGTTAATTTTCTAATTTCTCAGGACTCGCTGTCCCAACTACAGCAGCAAGTAATCATGTCGGTTTTCGCACTTCAACTGTGTAGGTGTATACTTAATCGCTCGTCTCCGGAGCCGCTTTGCTTCCAGAGCTCATTCGGGTTCTTCTGAGTTGCTCTTAGCATTCCACCCGCCATCTTCTCACTTAATAAAATAATTACCCCAAGCCAATTAAGTCTTCCCCTCTTTTACGACCAGACACCAAATCCGCTGACGCGTTGCAAGGGTATTCTCGGACATTTATATCTAATACTTCTTAATGATAAAGGTATACATATTCTCGTCTAGTTAAACCGAACGACAAATTATATTAAATCGCACCATTCAGTGAAATTCTGGCGAGACGACAAATTAATAATGGCCGTTGGAGGATTTCTATTTTTAATACACGTGAAATCACAGCAAATGTCTCGTACACCGGAGCATAAGATTGACGAACTTTTTTATTTGCGTCGTAAACTTCTCACTGCGGAGAACAAACTTTCGATACAATTTTTCTCATACAAAGTAACCAAGTTTAATGCTGTTTGTTTGCAAATTTTTATTGGTTCATTTTAAATTTTCTTCAACGCTCGTCAACAACGCCTGGTGTAAAATTGCCCGCTAAACATACTCTATAAATAATGTACATTAAAACACAGTTCGTCTTAAACTGACAAAATTTAAAATACTTATTGCATATCATAGATTAAGACACAAAAAAAAGGTGTCATTATTTAAGACACACCTTTTATCAGACATAAAAAGCTCGACTTGTTTTGTACCTATTTATAAAATCTACAGACAATGTTGACGAAGTCAAATGGTACATGACTTTCAAGTCGAATCACTTGAGTGGATCCAATCAACAGTTAATTCCAGAACATTTTCAAGATCTGACTCCACTTTGACTGCATCTATCTTCAGGGCGATATTCATTCAAGCTTTTAGTTGGAATCTCCTTAATGTATTGGGATCACCGTTAGAGACGAAATCGCAGGCACGTTAATCCTGGGTGATCGGCGAGTTTTGGACGATGGCGCAACGGAACATGATCCTGATGTAACGCGGTGCCTACTTACTCTTTTCGTAACCCAGTGGCACTTGAGTGGAGCCGTAAAAGGGTAGATAGATACACTGCACGGTATTAGTAGGTATTAGGTGTTGGCCTGGGAACGTGTGCACGTGCCGTCGAGGAGAACCCATCCCTTCTGCGAGTTCGGATAATTCTTTAAGTGCTTCGTATGGCCCCTTGCCCCTGCCTGGGCTCGATCCCCGGACCGATGCGCTCGCGGTGCCACTTCGGGCTCTGTGCTCACTTCTTACACCCCTTCCCTCCCTCTTTGTCTTTTTCCTCTGGCCTCCCGCGAGGCTTCGGCCAGGCGGCTTTTAAAAATCCTTCATACTTTTTTGCTCCCGGAGACTCTGCTTTTTCCTCATCCCGCCAAAGGCGTCGCGGTTCCACGCCGAGAGGATCAGAGTCAGTTACACGAGCGACACTTGTGCTCGCTCATACGTGACGCCCATCGGATAAAAAAGTTTTGTACACTATACCGGTTAGCCTCGAGCTTGGGTTAGATTACAATTTAGTCGCGCGTGTGAAGAACATCGTATGGCAATTTAAAGGCTCATCCGCACTTTGCTCCGACACACTATTTCTCTTGACCGATTATGATGACTCCGTCAACTTTCCATAATCTGTCTCTAACTTTCTAGACCGATATCTCCGCCATACGTTTGATTACGTTTCAATACGGATTCAACCGTCTGCGGGGATCTATGGATGTTCTGCAAATTGGCGCATTGCAATTCGTCTTGAGACGATTTTCCTAAGCTACAATGCGAAAATACAATCTGCAATTAACCCTTGAATTGTCTTTGTTACAAAAATTGAACAGTTTTTATCTATATTGTAATCTTGAAAAGATTTTGGATATTTTAAATCTTTAAAATAAATTCACAACAAAATATTCAGAATTATCATTAATGTAGGTATTGTGTAGGTTAAGAAGATTCAAATGCAGTCTCACTACGCATCTGTGATAATTTAAATAGCATCCAATTACTTACATTGAAAATAAGATGAACGAAATCATATGGAAGTTTCGTTGAGGCAGCAAGAAAAAAAAACTACATTCGTTATAAATAGTTTTAATAATCCGCAATAATTTTTCAATTTCAATAATATAAAATATTGATCATTTTCCGTTTTTAACATACTTTTTGTGCTCTTCTCTCATTATCGTTCTCTTAAAATATGTCATATGTGTATTTTCGTGTTTTAGGATAGCATCAAATTTTCTGATTGTCTTAATCTTTAATTAAGAAATGATGAGTGAATTCATACATTTATATTTTGTGGCCATGAAAAATTGGCTTGAATTTCAATATCATACGTTATGAATAGAGATATGTCCAACAATGGACTAAAAGTTTGTCTAACAAAGAGATAAGTGAGCAAGCGTTCAGTAGCTTGGAATTCAATTCTGTTTTGGCGACTATCATCACATGTGATTACAGAGCATCAGTTATTTCACTAAATGAACATTTTCTCAGACGAATTTACATCATCATATCATATGATTTTCTTGCTAAACAAATTTTTATTATAGATTAACGTTGAAAAAAGGTAAAATATAGGCCGAAACAATGCAAACGGCTATTGAAATGGTAAGAAAAGAAGATATTGACAATTAAACCTCCGGATTCTAAAAGGGGGGACTTAAAAATCGAAAATTTTATCGATACTTTTTAGTTTTGAAAAATAGCTGTTCGAGCGTAAGTCCCCTTTTAGAATCCGTGGGTTCAATTACACGATTCAGTGATTATTAAATTAATTAATTTAATAATTAATAAATTGTCTAATGATTTATAATTGGATTCTCTCTCTCCTATCATTAAAATTTAATTGGCATTTGTCTTACTATTTCTCCAATTTCTACTCGAATTTGAAAAAAAAATCAATTTTACACCACGCCATCCCACAACATTTCACACCACCTTATCCCACATCATAAATCAACACACTACACCACACTAAACCACACTACTTTGTGAACATAGTAAATCTGCGAACTTGCTTGCATTTGTAATTGAACGTATTGTATGCAACATGAAAGTCTGATGACTTAATCTCATTGCACCACTTCTCGTACTCCCACGTGCTTTTATTCCCACCGTAAAAGGCAGTAAAAGCACGCTTTCCTGCTTTTGTGCACAATATACTTTTAGTTTATTATTTGAGTTCAAAATAAACAAAACTTTTATCATGGCTTGAAATGTAAAATCTGATGTGTTCCTTAAACCAAATGAGGCGTTAACTATAGAAAACTGAATGCGAATTTTATTAACAAAAATTTTGTTGTCAACATATGTACTACTACTAGGACGATCTGGAAGATTATCAGTCTCTTTTTTGAAGACGAGCGTTATGTTATATTGTCGAGCATTATGTCCAACGACATCTCAGCTAAGTTTTAGGCTAGAAACCTTTTCATCGTACCCAGCAAGTGCCCAAAATTCAAGAAACTTTTCAATGTTTTTAATTAACCACTTAACATGAAATGGCCCAACAAAATAGTCTCAGTTAAAAAGGTTTCTCTGTCTCCGAAAAACATCCTTCCAAAGTCTATCTGTCCTGGAAACTCCTAGAAACCATACTACATTCACCCAGCAGCTGTAGCTGTTAGCTTATCGGTCTGTCATAAATTCCCAAGATAAAAATAAGGAAAATTCAGGCTAATAAGAAAAATATTTAGAATGAAAAATGTTGTTTCTGGTGGAAACTGTTGTACGCCAATCAGTCACAGTCAAGTCAGTTTGAGCGAAAATAAAAAAAGCTAATCAAAAGAAACACTGATATTAATTGAAAAAAAAAAAACTATCGAATATATTTTTATTATCATTAAAGCAGCAATTGAAATCTCTTTAATTTTCATTGCCTATGAGTCATTAACTTGACTCCTGAAGCATCCTCAAACGTTTTGGTTTGTTTGTAGATTTTTTTAGTTTATTTAAGTGTCTAGTCAAGATAAATTTGACGTGTACCGCATCGTCTTCGAGTTATTCCCCTCGCTGATGCATTTTGACGGATGCCTCGAAATTCTATCCAACTCGCGTCACGAGTCGGAATTCTTCATTGCTGGCAATTACTCATATTTATATCTTCCTTTTCCTGGTCGCAAAAACGTCTCCGAACAGATGATCAGCAGATTCCGATCGACCCAGACTGCTGGTCTCGTCTGCTTCCTTTTTCTTAATTGTCGAAGCTCCTTTCCACGTATTCCGCGCGGTCCGCCATGATGTCGCGAAACGTATCTGCCTGTCCCCTTTTTTACATCTCACAGGCGGGGTGTGACGTTTTGTAGCGCACGTGTTCGCAAGCATTCCGCAACAAATTGACTTCAGGCCTTGGCTCGGCTCACTGCACGTACACGCTCATTGCCATCTCAACGCTTTTATTATTAGCCGCGAGGTGACTGCGCTAGTTAGTCAACTTGCTTAAGTGAGAATTATGATTTAACTTTTCGAATCAGCCAGTTGAATGGCAGCAGGACGTCTTATTTGTCCAGGAGGACCGAGGTGTCGACTATTTTACGATTTCCGCAAGAAGCCTTTTCGCGAGTCTTCATCTTCTGAACCTCTCAATTGGTCCGATTCGGCCCCTGCGGAAGCAACGCGAAAAAAACTAAACGCTTCCAAAAAGTGTGCATAATGTATACGATTCAGGCGAAATTTATTGGGTTATAAGGAAATCGTGAATAACTTTTGACGAGGAACGTACACCGGGACCGATAAATATGGAACGAAGCAATGGAAAAGAACGGAGACAAAAATCTTGTACAAGCTATTTATATTTTAAATGGTTATTGCTGAAGACGACCGGGTGCATGCTAAAACATTTATCTGCGTGATTGTACTGATGCTGATGTATCTTATATTGTGTATGGCTGTGTCAATCTGTATGCTAAAAGAAATACTAGTGACTTGACTATTGTAAGATAAACGCTCAACAACCAATTATTTTTGATAGTTATATTGCGGATGGTCATAAATATGAACCCAAAAATTATGATTGACTTGACTCGTATCAATTGATGAAAATGATTTAAATTTTCTAATAACTTTCTTTGAATTTTGTTTATGAATAATGATTCAGAATTTTTTTATCTAATAAGTCACATTTCACTATTTTTTTAGCGCAACACATTATTTATAATCTTAATAGAAAATAAAAACGTGAAGATTAGTTTATAATATAGAATAGTATTTTTAAATGTAAATTCATAATATTCTTTCTAATTTAGAAAAAGGAAACAATTTAAACAAAAGGAGTTACAGGAATGTTGACTTCTTATGAAATAACGTCGTTACAATACGGTGAAATTGAAAGCGTAGAATTTTGAAAGTCAATACGATAACAATTTATTTAAATGTGATTATGGTATAGCACATCAATTATAATTGCGCTGATAGTTTCAGTGGAGGCATCAACAAAACAACGTCGGTCCTGTATCGCAATCCAATTTGATCAGCGAAATCTAGTTTGGAAACATAGATGCAAGCACACACGTACAATTCTCAGAACATGTCTATTTTCCGATTGCACGCGCTGATCTTTCAGCGTACAGCTAACAAGCTGTTGAATTGTTAGAACCCTTTATAAAAATTGATTTTCAACCCTATTTTATATTTTTACTACAGAATACTAGGTATATACAACAATGACAATCGATGTTCTAATAAAAAGAACACCTCTGACTTTATAAGCCTTAATTTGCGCTTGTTAATACAAACATTTTTGACAAAAATACATTTTTTCACGTCGCTCGTTTACGGTTCAAAATTGTTGAGATATTTGGATTTGTATGTTTCATGGCTCGGCAGAGCGATTGGAGCGAAACGCAATAACGATTGCGTTCAATTATCTGTCACCAAATCGCAAATGGATTAATACTCAAGCTTCCATTAGCGCGCAACTCTTTATTTGTAGCAAAAAGTTGGTTCAGGTACGCGTGTATCACAAAGCCGCACTGATACTTGATGCAATGGTGGCGTGTACCCACACGTACGTATACACCTTACTGTTACACGTACGGTTGTGTTGGTGGCTGGCAATATAGTCTCGGCCATCTAGGGGTTGGTGGATGGCTGGTTTGTTCGTTGAATGCGGTTTAATATTAATGGGAACTGATGATAAGCAGCGCAAACAAGCGTCGAGTCTCCCGGGAGAGATCTGCCTTCTGTTACCCGCGTGCAGTGGGGCGATACACGCCAGTGTATATACCGTGTTCGTTTTATCCAACGACCACCGGTGCTACGGCTGTATAGGGCACACACCGACCGTCCGCTCTGTACCCTCTGCTCAAACGAGTCGTTCGCGAATTAAAAGGGCTTTCTACATTTTTCATACACAACCTTAATTAACGAGTGATTACGCCTCACGTCATTTCAAACTAAGTGTCAACATTGATGCTGATTGGTTCGCGCTCGCTCTCTCTCTCTCTCTCTCTTTCTCTTTCTCTCTTCTGCAGTTCATTCCATTTTAAGGACCCTTTAATGGCCTAACGAATCATTCGGTATCATTTAGTTGACATCAATCGAGTCAAGCTCAATAAAACCGCTACACTTGAAAATCCTTTTCCATTAGTGCGAATATCGCTTTGTTGTGGAAGGATTTCACATTTCAATAAAATTTTTCATTCAACATTTTTCAAGTTCAAAATTACTTTTAATGGTTTATAAACACAAGTATCATCAGATTCGACATTTTTTACGAATTTGAATTGAATATGCTAGAGAATTTGAACGATGAAAATTTGTGTTGTGTTAGATGTTAAAAGTTTGTTCTGTTTTTCAAATTTAACTATAGGAGGAATTTGATAATTTCACCCCAAGCTACTCTCAACAAGAGTAAATTACAAAAGCAATTCCGCACTTTGGCGAAAAAAAAAAAAAAAAGTTCAGATACTTTGAGTTTTAAAATGAGTAGCTGGAGGCGAGACTCGAAAATGAATTTGCAGAGCGAAAATGAAACGTAGGCGTTCTGTTATCGAGGGTTGACATACGACATTAGGAGCGATGGATTTCCGCACGATTTTGATGCGATATGATTGACTAGCTTGAACGTTCTGGCTTTGTTGAGTCGAAAGTTGGCTCGACAAATTAGAAAACGATAAACAAACGGACGCCGTTTTGCTTCGTCAAAGGGAAATTCTCTGTGCGATGTCCCGTCAATTGGGGCATTTGCAAAAGAGCCAGTTTCCTTGAAACAAACGAGCTTGAGTTAACTTTGATGCTACATTGATTAACATTAATGACGTTACCGATCGAGCATCCTAATCAAACTGAAACTCTCCAAAACTTAAATAGTTTTATTAAATCTTAATTGCTAAATTGCTAAATCTACGAAAATCTGTTATTCAAGTTGAAAAATTTTCATTTTTGATACTGCCAATCCGATTGAGTGATCGAAATAAAAAATTCAAATTCGCATAGACACTTGACATCACACTTTTACGCTCACAATAACTTGAGGAACTTTCATCCGATACAGATATGTGTATTCCAAGGCGGGTGTTTTATAAAATGATCTCTTTCTTTATGTTCGATTGAGTTTTGCGTGAAAAATTCTCGGTTTCTCGAAACACCCTATGCGAGGGAACATGCATACATATGATGAAGTAAAATTCAGCACTGAGGGAAAAGCGAGCGAGAGCCAATCTGGTATGGAGATAAGAGCGAACGGGAAAGAGATAGCAAGTCGCCGAGCGGAGCTCATATCGTATTAATAGGCAATCCGGGCAGCCAAGGGGTGTCATAAACTTAGACCCCTAATACTTGCCTAAACTACCTCGGTTAAATAATGGAATCCATATTCCCCTATTTTCCTCTCTTCTCGTTCTTCGCCGTCTGCTATTTGGTCTCAGCGCGTGTGATGGAGCCACCTAGTCGGGTGCAAAGAAGTTGCTGTATGCCGCTTAACTCATTATGAGTGCGCTTGTCACCAAGCTTCGTTGCTGTTTGGTTACCTGGTAACGTCCTTAACTCGACAAAATTGCTTGGCGACACTTTTCGTCTGAACTCTAACGTTAAATTTCATTAAAAAAACTTTTTACAATAATTTAATTAATTAATTAAATAATTATTTATGGAAAAAAAATGGATGTACCATTTTGAGTCTATGTATTGAGGTGAAAATGATATAACTTTAATTGTTGATTAAGAGTTGAGAAATTCATTAACTGTATAGATGAGCATACGTAACATCTCACTTGGTATAATTTTGGTGCAAGACGCTGCTGATGTGTGTATCTTGATTTTTAATGATTAATAAACTATGTAAGTGATTGAACTAACAAGCTGAAAGTTTAACCATTTGCATATTTTACCGCGGCAATTTGCGTGAATGACGTTTAAAATTCCATTAATAAGGAAAAAGTCATACTCTGAATAAATGAATAAACTGGTTTTGTAAAACTAACAGGCATTTGCAAAATTCACGCACCATCATCCTCTTGGAATCGAATGAAAAGCCCAAGTATAAATTACAGCGAGAATTTTTTTTTCCTCGAATGGTATATTTCTTGATCCGTTTAAATTAAAAAAACAAAACTACCTTTTCATTTTGCAACTTTTACATCCAAACGATATTGTTAGATTTCTAACAATACATCTCGTCACTTGCAAAAATAATTGCTTTACTGCTAAAAGTTTGTTAGTTAACAATGCTAAGTAAAAACAAAAATACACAAAAAGTGAAATTAAAAATGTACCGAATGGGAAAATTGCATGGAAAGTGCATTGAATGTATGATAATTACAGTTACAAAGTAAATTTAATTAACAAAAAAGTAGAATCAAATGATTTTTGAAGTTATTATTCAGATTTGTGAAGTGTCAAAAATCTGGATAATCGTTGCTCCGCTGTCCAAACGATTTATAGTTGATTGTAAAGCTCATGGATAAACAAGCAAGATTGTCCTTTTTCTTACGAATTTTGGAGTCAGATCGATAGCCGTGAGATGCAAAGGCAATCAAGCGTGTCGCGAGAATCGGCCTTGAATAATTGGACGTAGGCGGGATCGATGTGCGTTAAGCGAGCGTGCGACCTTTTCGCGTTAGTTGCTCGGATCCCTAAGGATGCCAAAAGTCGATGGGAAGCCCCGTGTCCTACGTATACACGTCGCACGAGTAATCGTTACGAGCTACCAGAGACAGATAAGAGCGTCTTCTTCTCTCCTTCGACCCGACAAAATGGAGGCCCTTTTATCTCACCAACCTTCTCCGTTGATATCCTCGAAAAGCTTCAAATCCCATCCGATTCCTTCGAGCCGTCTTATCCGCACAGCATTTCTCGATGAAGTGGAATGGTCAGGATCTTCCGCATTCGTCTCGCTTTTCTCCCATTTTTCATTGTTTTTACAAACATTTCTTCCATTGTTTACATGATTCTTACACTAAATGATTTTCAGAAACAAACTTGGTTTATAATTTTTTTTTTTAAAACCATTTAAACAAATTTTTTTTTTATTTTGGAATAAAAGTTCGAATGTTATATTTGATGTCTACTAAATAACGCTGAGATCAAATTGAAATTTAAAAGTTAACGTATGTGAGTGGGGACTGAACATTTTTCTATACTCAAAGGGTTCCAAAACGCGAACTTAATTTAAAGGCGCACATGTTTGTGTAAGCCAAATATTTGAAGAGTAATTCATCGGGCAAAGTGAGTCGAAGATGATGGACTAATATGTTATCACACACAGATTTGCGTCAGAAGGGAAACCAGTAAAGAAAACATTGCCAGTTTTTCACCCTTTGTTTAAACGCGCCATAAACCTGCATATCGTGGCCGCTGAATGTGCAAATTTTCTCTAACCATTTTTTTTTTTTTTGCTGAAATTAATTTCAAAAAATTGCATCATTATTTGATGTTTAAAATTTAAATTGTGTTGAATATATTTTTAAAGGGATGAAAAGTTAGTTTCCACTGCCAATTTCTGTTAACTTATAAATTTGTATTCATGTATTTGATGGTTCTGATGTATTACGTTAAATGCTTGTAAGTTTCATTTGAGCAAAAGTGCGAAGACTCGGGGCTCAAAGAAGCCAAGTTAGTGGCCAATCGTGGTTGGTGGATTGCCAAAGGACGATTCAATTAGGATCTGCTGAAGTAATCCTTGCTTCCGACCAGCCCCGTTGGTCATACTTCCCTTGCTACAACTTTAATCGATGGACCTTCACAAAACCCTTATCCTCCATTAAAGACTCTTTGAACCTCTAATCTGTAATATTAAAATGATCATTTTCTAAATGTCACAACTCCAGTCAAAATTTTAAAATAGTAAAATCTGTCACCGAGAGGTTCCATGAAAGATTGAGTTTTTTTCAAAAAATGAAAATGACTTTTTTTTCTCTCCTTCATCATATGACACTTAATTATAATCACGACCGAAGGATCTATTTATATTTACACACTTTTTCTCTGCACTAGATCGAATTACACTAAATTGGGGTTGTAATAGACTAACAGTCTACGAGCTTACGTTTCGGTTTTACTTTCTTTGATCTTCTCTCGAACCACAGAACACATGTTTTCAGTAACTTGACACTGCTCGGCAATTTAATTTGTTTTTTTCAATTTAACAAAAAGAATGATCTGACTGCTCTTGTCGTCCCCTAAATTATCAAAGAAACAATCTCAGACTCTCGATTGTGTCAAATTAATATACACAAAGTATCCGTCAATCAATCACGAATCAATTCACTGAAATTAAATCAAGACAATTATTTTTCGATTTCTTCAGAATTTCCAGTCATTTGTCATCGGTCTAAAAAGAGCTCATTAATTTCCCCCCCCCCCCCAAACGAGTTCATCCCCTCTTGACTGTTTGTCTTGCCAACGACAAATCTAAAGAATGTTGTCCTAATAAGTTTCGATGATCCATGCTATATTCACGGTTGACTATAACCTTCACTTTATTTGGGCTCGTTAAAGGACAATAGGACAAGAAAGGAAGACACGCCATGTGCGAGAGCGAATCCGTCGGACGCTTTTCTGGCAAAGATGGATCCGTTCAGGGTGAATGTAGGAATAAGGAGTGTGCGTGTGTGGCCACTTCGTAGTCGATCACTTCGTTCTCGACGTTCCCTTAGGCGCCTTAACTGTGCGGATGGATAGGGTGACATCTCATTAGTGAGACAAATTGCTTTACCTCTGTGCTCGCCACGGCGCCATGCTATCGTACATACCTGCATCTATAGATAGACAAACTCTCCACGCCGGTGTGTTCAAGAGCAAACCTACTCGACCGAAAAATTATAACCAATTATTGTACGAACTGTAATTATATTCAATTAGAGACATTAAAAACAATTCATCAACCAAATTTTAATGTACAATGAAAAAAATCGATCATTCTTTTACACACAATGGTAAAATCAGGATTTTTTATTGTACCGATGAATTCTTGTTTTTGTTTTCAATTGTGTGTAAAATAGTCATAAATTAATTATTAACGATGAGCAAATAAAAATGTAAAATTGAAATGCAAGAAAGTATATAAAGTTATAAAAGTGCATACATTGCAATTACTGAATGCAGAAAATGCATTCAAAGTGCATTTTGTGATGCATCTGATATCTAAAGTGCAAGCATGCGAAAAATACAGAAACAAAGAAATTGAAAATGCATTGCAAGTTTATGCAATAAATAATGCATCCTCAATGCGGAATACGAGAATGAAGGATGTGAATTGTTGCCGAATTGAAAAATGCATGAAAGAGCCAGTTGCAAATTACAGTGTAATTAAAATTAATGATTGTAATTAATTTTGAATTTAATTTTAATAAATCTAATTAATAAATCTAATGGTTTAGTACAAATCTACGTTCGATATAAATTTCCACATTAAGGCGGACAATGTAAACAAACGAAGATACAATTAAGGAATAATTTAAACAAATTGAAATGTTCAATTGCGGCGCGCAAATTGCACGTTGCTAACAAAAGACGCATCACAAAACCATTCGAATACAAAATTAATTGCCATCGCTTTATCCTAATCACAGTTCGAATTATAACTTTTAGCTCCAATTTAAACGTGACATTTAAAACGCTCATTGGACGAGGAACGCGCGACGTCGTCTCAAAATGTCGAAATTCCAAATTAAAGTTCACAATAAAAGCGGCACTCGCTCAGCATCCATCTCCGAATCCTCGTCCGGGCGTCGCCGAAAAAGAAGCCCCCCAAATGCACCTCATCGTGACAGGTCTCATTTTTTTTGTCTGTCTCGAGTGGTGTTAGCATATGAGTCATTTAAATTAGTCGACCTAATGACGATCGCGGCTTACACAAAGCGCACGTCACGTCACCTTAAAAATAATCCAGCAGATGGAGAACGGATGTCGCAGAACAGATTGCAGGAGGCGCGAATACACTCTGTTGGACATTTTGGACTTGCCCCGCTGTTTTCACGCCGTCCAGAGACGTTAGTGTGAAGTGACAAACTGGCCCGCAGGCAGGCAGACGCGCGCGTCGTCGAGGTAGATATAATTTGTCATGAAATCACCCAATTAGCCCGCCAGTTATGCGGCCCAACAGATTTAACCAATTAGTTTAGATATGTAAGATACAGTGCATCTACGCCACAGCACGAGCCAAAGCTGCGCCAGACGTTTCGTCCCTCCCCTGAAAAATCACTTTTCGGATTGCTCGTGACGACGTATATTACTTCATTACACGCCGCGATACATCAAACAAAATATTGTTCAACACGAGAAAAAAACGCGCCAAACGAGCGCATGAATCATTACCCCAACGAGCTCTCTCTTTTGCTTCCCTGAAAAATGATCCCTGCTGATGAAGAATGACAAAAAGTGACAAACACAGGCATTTGTTTCTACACGAATCATTTGACAGTTCATTTTCAAAAGAAGATTCCCATGTTTCGTCCTAAATGATTATAGAATTTAATTTTGCCAAAATTCAACTCAAAATGAGATGAAACTTTTGGAACTCAAAGTGGACATATTGTGTCTCGTTTCAGTTGGCTGGACAATTGTGCCACAGAGGAATGGCTATAAGGATCCGCAGTGATTCGACGTGTCATTAGACACGAGTTATTGGAGAGGTGGCTCGTTAGGATGGGATTAGCTTTAAACCTCGAGCGTTTTGTTCTAATTCTCGGTAAGGATCAGATCGCAGTTAGGGACAACACGAAAGAAGGGAATCTTTTAATTTGACGGGCCATAAAGCACGCCCGGCCGTTTTCGCGCGTGACAGTTGGTACCTCGACATTGTATATGATCTCGTGAGACCCCATGGGAGGTCACGGCTGACACCGTAGCGTGTCGTATCGCTGCAATAATAACGCGTAAGCGATACCAGTGTCACCCCCGTATCTAATGCGACATCGCATTGATATATGCGTTGTATGTGACGCAAAACCTTACGCAATAATCATCTCCTTGGGGTCCGATTCGCTCTTTCGCGCCCGACCCCAAAATGGTTTGTCTCACACCGAATTATATGCCAAGTAATGGCTATTAGGAGTCCTACACTGATGCTTATTATCGTCATCAAATGGCGAAAGTTTGATAAACGCGCGGCTACCTCCCGCTGCGAGGATTATTCAGCGTTATTGTGCGTCCACCGAGATGGATCAGTATTACAACGGATGGTCACATTGTTATCCGCCGGATAGGGCTAACGACCGTCTCATCATCTCGTTCATTTCTCAGATTGTTATGACGACAGTGCGCGCCAATCGTCGGTTCGAAAATTTCAGGTGTGCTTTTGAGTTGCAATTAACTACTGGACATATAATCAAAGGGTGCTCTACTAACAAAACTAAATGGCTACTGAAGGGTTTCAAATTGTAAAAGAAAATTCTATTTAACCAATGTTGCTTGAAAATAAAAACCATTGAAAAATGAACGAAATTTTATTTAACTGATCAAAATGGAATTAAGATTGTGTTAATTTCAACTGAATGCAATTTGATAAATGAATTTTGTTGAAAATCTCATTCAATAAATTATATCGACCGTGAAAAACTCATCAGAGATTTTGTTAGTGATAATCAAATTAGGATTGAATAAATAATATCGTTTGAATGATTAATTTTATTAACATAGTAATGATCAAGTGTCTATTAAATTGTATCATTAAAATGATTTCGAGCGATAATTCGAGCGGTTTGCTCGTCAGATAAGCAAAAATACTGCCCAAAAAAGCAATGATCAATTTGATAATGAGAAATATTTTGTCTATTGGCACAAATTTGAGGTTTTTTTTTTGAAAATCCAGCCAACAAGAAAGAAAGGAAGAGTGGAAAAAAGAGACAGAGACACAATTAAACGAACAAAATTGTGTGAAACATTTGACTCCTCTAATAACTACCGAATTTTTTACTTCTCCCAGTTGTGAAAACTTTTCCACTGTTGCGTATATTTTTTACCATAGAGATGTGTGACGTGTGTGCGAGAGAAAAAAAAAGACGTTACGAATTTTAATTGGCATCCAAAATCATAACTGGCGTAATATTTTACACGCAAAGCATCACAATCGAATGATCTAATTAGGTTCGGTGGGAAGCAAGATTATTACGAGAGTGTCTTGTACAATAACTATTGTCGCGCGGTAGTTGCGTTCAAAAACAAGTTAATCAACGCAAAGTAAAAAGAGCCATCTGAAGCATCGATTCACAGCTGAATATATATAACAGCTAAGCCATGGAATCCGATGCCACGTAATCGGAATAGTCGATTCGAGCGGCATCGTTACCACTACCAGAGCGACATGCTCAATAACCCTCCCCCTCTTTTTAACACCCTCCTCGTCCTTCCTTCCGTCGCGCTTTATCTCGGCTTCGCCCGTAAAGCTCGTCGCGTGGATACCGCCAGCGATATCGTATAATTATCGGATGCCAGGTAACTCGAGCGCTGCTGGCACGTTTTAATTGGCCAATTATCATGCCACGATAGATAGTGGTGTGCGGGTCCAGATACGCGTGAAACTTTGGGGTACCTATGCTTATCAAAAAGTGCAACGTACAATTTTCTTCCCCCCCCCCCTTCCTTCTCCCCCACTTTTTTGTTTCCTAACAGTGTGTGTTACAATAAACAATGATTATTTTCCACTGATATATTTTTTAGCCGGCGGTTTTGCGATGGCTAATAGGATTGTCCGGGCAGAGGTTGCAATTCAAACAAAAATGGCGACGAGAACAAGAGAGCGAGAGCAAAAAAGTGGCTCCGGCGGAGAGAGCTAGTTAAAATTTTTTTTTTAATTTACCCCCGCTCTCGCTTAATTAGAAGGGATTTTTAATATGGTTTACAGTCGAGTGAACATCGTCGCACGTAATAGGCATCTGGTTAGGGCGATGTGACAACAGAGTTACAAAAAGTGTCGAGCGTTAAATTAAGCCGTTATGGCATTGTTATTATGATGCTGCTTCTAAAATGCTTGATTGTCTTCTTCTTTTTTTTCGGCGTCCTCGCATTCTATTTGTGCGTGACAAATGTCTTTCGGCAAGGACCATGAAGATCCACAGGCACGAACCCAGCTAGGAGATGCCAAACGGGCGCAAATTGGTCACGGCTGGTCTACTCGATCTCCACGCTCGACTCCCCTTTTCGCTGCTACGTATGCAACTTTGCCGAACTATTAGGAGCGCAGGGGTTAAATCTATGCCAGAAGCAGGTGGATAATCGGACCATTGAAAAAGGAACGAGGGGTAGGGGAAAGTGGAATCGTCCCCTTGACGAGAATTAAGTGAAGAAAGTGACGAGAAAAGTTGTGATCCGAACGGGGCTCTCTAAATTGATCTGATTGGATGCAAATAGATCAGAAGACAATTTTGTGTCACCCGGACAAACATGAATAAAAGGATGTTATTATAATTTTGCAATTTTAAATTTGGCGATCAGTTGGATTGAACAGTTTTGAAAAAAATTTGATTAAAAATTGCTTTGCTTTGTAATACAGATTACGTGTGTTTTGTATGTTAGTTGTATTATTTTAATTTTGGTATACTAGTATTTGTAACGCGAAAATATTGGTGAATAAAGAAATGGAGTGAAAAAAGTGAATTTGAACGGCTAATAATAATGTTATCCATGACATTTCTGATGTTGAGTAATATATTTGATGTGTGTGTATCAGACGTAACAAGTGAAAATCGGTACACAGTTGGTAATGACAGTTCAAGTTAATTGGATCAATAGTTTGACATCTGGAGAACAAATGTGATTTCCCGTTACATGTGTCGAGTGAATGTTCTTTGAGAAAACCTGCGTCAGCCGCAAACTAATGAAATGTAGACATGCTTTTCAATTTGTGATGAATCACATAATGAACGGTTCGTTAAAAAAATCGGTTCAAAATAAAACAAAGATTGAACGAAATTACACATAGAAAAAAGTTGAACTCTTATGTTTTCAAATAATTTTTTACAAAAATTTTACATCAGTATAAAAAATGTAAATGAATTATTTATTGCTCATATTCAATTTTAATATATTTTTAATAAACACAAACTTAATGCTTTTTAATTTTTAAAATAAGCTTAACTTTTCAAAAAAATCATCATTTATTTTACATCACAAAAAAGTGTGACTGTCTTTTATTAAATTAAATACGCTGTGATAAGCCATCAAAAATTTATCTTTCATATCATATTATCAATAAAATGCTCGCATTTTAGAATAACAAACTACTTTCACCTCAAAGGGTTCAAAACTGCTCGCAGTTTTATATCTCATAACGTTTTTATTTTTACAATTATAAGGATCAATACTTTGAATATACAATTATTTGTTTCGATTAATCAAAAGAAATGCAGCCTCAAGTAGAACCGCAAATTTGTTCAGCACCAAAAAAAAAAAATAAATAAATAAATAAAAAAAAAACACAAAAACAGCTTTCCCATCCAAATCCGATCGATCACAAATTGAAACAGAGCGTTTGGCAAACTAATAAATCGAATGACAGATAAAAATGTGCGCCAAAGTTCTCTACAAATATTGTCGCAACGAAAATTTGCCAGCCAATCCACATCCAGTTGACAATGCGAATTTTCGAAAGCCCGAAGTCTGGTAGCTTTGGCCAGAAGCGGTTTGAAGCAGCAGCTAATTCGCTAACGATCGAGGGGAATCAGTGTCGCGAGCACATCCGCTCGTGCGTTCAATTGGCAGACGGGGCGGTAGGCCAGTAATTACCTAAATGGTCGGGTAAACAATATCCGTGCACCGAGTTAAGAGCACAGTGGCGCCGTGGCATTGTGCAGCGCCCCCTGCCGCGCAGCCGCCTCCCATTCAGAGATAAAAGCGCCGATTATTGCCGTCGCGATTACTGCACGGCGCCTCCCCTCCAACAACAAAACGGAATCAGCGATTTCTCCGCGGAGCATCTCCAAAGATGGAAGCGCATCGACGACGGTGGTGGCTAAATCAAAGACAAACCGCTTGAACCAGTTCAATTGACGGTGGGTAGAGGCAGGTGAACGACAGAGAGCCAAACATCAAGAGAGAGAGTGAGAGAGAAAGCAACCTTGCGTGTACACACGCCGGGACCATCCGAAGAAAGATCCCTCCAACTTGTATTGGTCCCGGAACATCCCTTCGCTCATCAGCCGCGAGGATCTGTCCGTCTCTGTTGCACCGAGTGCGTCGGCTCATACACGAGCCGGACCGTGCATGAGAATCGCGGACGGAGAGAGGCAACCCTTACTCGCGCCGACTCTGATTGGCCCGTGCGCGAGCTTTCCGGAAAGCTTCGGCGCGCCGACACGCCCCCTCGAGGCGGACCAACTCCCGCTCGGACCCGCTGCAACGTCTAATAATACCACGATATAGCACCTATTCAGCCACCATGGGTCTATAGAGCGATTCGCTACAGAAGCGAGGTAGACCGCCGGCGAGCACTTAGACTTAGAACGCCACCACTCCCGCTGTCCTTAGCCGGGAAACGATTATCCCCCGTCGGCCAGTTCTCTCTCGTCCCCGGCTCCATTAGCTGAGTTTGGTTCGCGCGATCAGCCAGTGACATAGTGAGTGACAGACGAAACAGAAATAAAAAAGAAAAAAAAACCAAAACTGAGGATAACTTATTACTTTGTTTCATTTTGTTTTTCATTTTTCGGGCATCGTTTGAGGGTAGTGGCCAGTGCTGTGATTCAGGATTACAAGATAGATACCAGTTTGCGTCATGTTCGCGGGTCAGAGTTCCGCCTCGAAGAGGTACGAGTTGTGAGAAGTAAATAGAAATTCAACGAGGAAAGGGGTTGTTGAGTTGATCAAGCGGGGGGATTCCCAATGATACGTGGCCGGATTCGCGGCGTTTGCCAAAAGTCAATTACGAGAGTGATCGACGGTGTCGCGGATGTGACTGCTGCGAGCTATTGGGACAGTCAGTTGAGATTGATGTTGGAAGCTTTGAGTAACTAACTGGTTTGCTAAGGAACGACTTGGAAGAGGACAACAGAGGAGACGTTCCGTGAAGGCTACGACAAATTCTGTATGCTCCTTGAGGAGCGACAACCGATCTGCAATGTCGATTTCATTTGTCTTTGTC
The DNA here is from genome assembly GCA_030523145.1 of Trissolcus brochymenae. Classification (NCBI taxonomy): domain Eukaryota; kingdom Metazoa; phylum Arthropoda; class Insecta; order Hymenoptera; family Scelionidae; genus Trissolcus; species Trissolcus brochymenae. The sequence continues at coordinate 61,665 of JAQQRF010000422.1, forward strand.
AGATGGATGTGAATTTCGTTATCAGTTTGTTGCTACCTTGATGGGTACCTGTCTGAGTGAAACCAGATAGAAGCCTCTTTCTGGTTGGCATATTATGCAGGAAAGCAAGGTGATGCCTCCCCTGGGACCAATTCTTGGCGAGGAAGTCGCACCTGTGAGACCACTTCAGGAGAGACGACATGTTTTGCTTCAGGTTCGAGCCGGCGATCCCTTCGTCAGGTACGATCATCGTAGACAAAGGTCAGTGTCCATCTTAGAGGACGACCACAACGAGTCGGACAAAATGAAGATGGACAAAAACGAGACGGTGATGATTAGGAACGACGAGGATGACGAAGACGACGAGGCCTCGATGGATGAGCGCAAGGACGAGATGGAGGAGGAGGACGAGGACGAGGACGATGCTGGCACGCCCAAACGCAACGGCCGGTTCCACGACGAGGAGGACATCGAGGTGGACGTCTGTCGCGACGCCGACCTCAGCAACCCGAGCAGTCCTGTTGACCTCACGGCCTCGTCCAGGTCGGAGAACTTGATCCATCCTTTTGCCAGGAGCGGGATACATTCCCTGTCTTGTCAAAATGGAACCCAAGGTGCGGGCAGGTCCAGTCCGCTCTACCAGACGCCGACGGGCTCCACCGTCGTGACGTCTTGCAACTCGACTGGTCATGCGATCAAAACGTCCGCGACGACGGCCAACTCGGTGCAAAGCGTCAAACGGGGACTGGCCTTCTCGGTGGAAAATATTTTGGACCCGAATAAGTTCACCGGGGGCAGACCAATTGGCCACCGGTTGCAACACTGTCGCCGACGGCGGTCAGGCAGTATTCATGAAGGTACATTTTGCTTTGTCAGACTTTCTAAGTTTCTCAAAACACAAAAACTTGCATTTTCTAGTAATGGTGTCTAATGAGAATAAAAAATGATTCAATTTAAGGCACAAATTTGAAGAAAGAAATTGGATGAGACAAATTGTCCATAATAGAATAACTAATGTTTTGCAGCAAATTATTATGATTTGTTTTACCAACGATTTTTTTAAGAGTTGTTAGGTATAATAAACTATATAAACGCTTTATTAAAATAATCAAACTGTTAATCACAGTTTAACTCCAGAGGGAATCAGCTGGTACACATTTGAGACGAAATATGACAATCATTTATGGATCTTTGTGAGATTGCAAGACTTTTTTTTTTTTTTTTTTTTTAATAAAGCTCAACATTATTTGAACCTGAAAAATTGCAATGTATTTGAAAGTAAAGAAATCTGAGCTTTGCACAAGTTAATGACAGTGTCATCAGACCGAATGATAAACGATGCCGATTCGGGTACCACTTTTTTGTCCGCCCCCAGCATCACTTTTTCGTCACAGTTACGTGAATCGGTTAATTTTAAAAGGAAGTAGATATTTGTCGCATCTGGTTTGTTCTCGGCCCTTGATTTTAAGACCCTCACGTCTTCCTCGTTCTAAGATTAGAACACGGTGGGATTGCCATCGTTCAACTGATCGTGCAATTTCTTACTCCGTCTCCCTTCCTCGTCACTTTTTTGTACCCTCTTATTTTCAGAGGAAAAAAAAGAGCTCATTCATAACGAAGTGATGCAAGACGACTATATCATTTTCAACAACACATTAAAATCGGATATTCAAATTGTAAATATAGCAGATCAGCAATAACATTAGGGTTTTTGTTTTCCAAACCAGATAAACGTTTCGAAATGGCACAATAAATTGCTCTGTAAATATCCCGCTTGTTTTCTCAACGTTGGGAGTGTATTTTCGAGTACTAACGAAGATTCAATAATAATTTTTAACTCTTCTGATGAAACCTGCAAGATGAAATTGTTTTGAATGAATATACAATTCTTGGCGGAGAAAAAAAAAAAAATTCGAAATGAACGTCTAGGGATGTGAATTATGTTTAAATAATAATCTGCGAATTCAAAATTTCGTCAAATTCAATTTTGAAACAAGGATATTAATTAATCTCATCACGCCTCACAAGACATAAGCAACTGATTTCGTGTACGCTTCAGCAAATAGTGTGTATTGTCCTCTATCGAGTTCTCGTATTGACCACGAAATAGTACTGACTATTAACTGTGAAAAATTGCATTGTTTTCTGACTGAACGCACTTAATCGTTTATTCTTGACTAAAAGTTATACGATGCTCTGTTCAAAATCTTGGCACCGTCAATTTTTTCTTTTCTTTTTTTGGGATCGCCAAATTAACTTTTTCAAAATTCTAAAAACAAACATTCAAATAAATTGTTTTAAACAGGTTGATTAGTAAGTTTGACATGATTGTCTAAAATGTTTGTCTATTTGTTGCCAAAAAAAAAAAATGTCAAACCCCAGCTTGGCTGATTTAAATAATCATCCCCCTTTTGAAACTCGAAAAAATTTTGATTCCCATCCGAGAGGCAATGGTTACAAATCTCATAATCGTGTTAGCGGTAATTCGTAAACCACTTAACCTTGAAAATCAAATCAAATTCAGATAAAGGAAAATTTTTTCACGACGGTTACAGTCTCGTTCATCAATTCATCATTTCCATTCAGCAAAATCAACAGATAAGACTGATCCGATTTTATCCTTGAACGGGGCAAATGTATTGTTTCGGGATGTGGAGTTGGCCGACATCGGTCAAATATCGTGACCCCCCTTTTGGATTGGCAGGAGAGCGCGAACTGCCAGAATCGTAATTGCCACTCGGAGCCATCAATCTTGTCCGGCTCTTCCTATTAAAAGTGCATCAAGGGTGCGCTGCGAACTACGAAATCCGCTTCGGCTGGCACTTGCGTCGACGCCTCCGCCGGAATAATATCGTCGGTTGTTATGATAATCGCGCGGCATCGCCTCGTATCACATCGCATCGCACCAAGCCGCCCAGAAAATTGGCTCTTCTGCATTACAATGACTTTCTCGCGCTCCCTCCTCGTGCTTTTTGTTATACGTGCTGCACACGCTCCCGAAATATATATCCATTTCGCATTTTTATTTTTTTTCCTCTCCCATCGATTATTATTCAACTTTTTTTTATTCCCAAATTTGTCGCCAAAAATTCGCAAAGAATCAGTTTTTTAAAAAAGAATTATTGTTCTTTTTTCTCAACTCGTTTTAAATACATTTCCATATTTCCTTTGGAGGAAATTTTTTTATACTTTTATTGTTGTTTTTGTATGAATTTTTTTGAAATTATTAGTTGATAGATAATTCTTTCTGAATAACGCGCAATAATCGAACAAATACGCCAAATCAATTTCTTGCCATTGACGCTGGTAAATGAATTAAACAAATCGTTACAGCAGTTTAGTCCGCAACAAAATCAAATACCATTGATAAGCTATTGATTTTGCGCAAAAGTGTCCAAACATTTGTACAACTTGATTTAGAATTAATTGGTCATAGATGTTTTCTGTTCTTTTTTTTTCCAAGACATTTTTTCCCCTGGAAAAAAAATCTGTGAATTAGTCAACACGTGACTTTCCTCGTTCGATCACATCATGTCACGGATAACAAGATTAATGGCCTCTGGCAAGCAATGAAGCGCTGTTTGTTGGAATAAAAAGATACACAAAAATATATCAAAATATGCGGTTTCGGTGAAATTGAATCTTCAGTTTTAAATTCATCATAAAATTTTGCAAAAAATCAGAAGATGAACGATGGGATCCACTGTTTGATTTATTTACTTTTTCTTTTCATTGATTAATTTCATAAAACTTTTTCCGAAAGAAAAAGAATTAATTAATTAATAATTAATAAAGAATATTATTTTTATGTTATTTATTTAATTTTTCAATTTTTTTCCACTCTAACAAATTTGTACAAAACATTCTTATCGTGTACATAACAAACAATTCGAGCAATGATTCAATACCTTTTGTGGTATCGAGTATTTGACTGGAGTTCTCAGTTCCCTCTCAAAGCACCGTGACATAAGCGTCTCGGTCTCCAGGGGTAGTTTTGAGTGACAGAAGAAGCTTCGTATAAATGAGGTTCTTCTCTGCGAGCAAACGTTCGAATAATAGGATGAAAACGTGTTAATGGAAACGCGGATAGGATAGTATATACGTCCCGAAAAACCGAACAGCCACATGCTATCGTGCTCTCAGTGTTCGCACTTTTATTATTCGTAACTTTAAATCCCGGCGTGCCAGTAAAAACAAACTGCCGACGAAAAGTTTCCAGCGCGCCATGTTGTAAAACGTAAATCCGTCGGTACACCGGAAATATTCTTGTACCCCCTTAAATAAATATGATTTGAGAAAAACAGAAAAAAAAACAAAAGATTAAATTCTGAGATCATAATATTTGCAGAAATTTGTATCGTCAGTTTCAATCAGCGATGCATACTTCCATCTTAGAGTAAAACCAAATGAGAAGATTTATGTAATCCAATAAGATCGAATTTCTCTTATTGGCTGGGAAAAAAATCTCGGACGAATAAAATAAGAAGAAAATTTTAGCTCGCGTTAACGAGATATAAATCCTATCTCGCAGCAGCGGAGAAACGAATATCTTAGCGAGAGAAAAAAAAATTGGATACCAAATTCAAGAAAACACCATTTGCAAGAGCACTTCAACATTGGCCGGGGACATGCGCACAAAATTGCCATCATCGTTACGACGAGTCTCGTTAAAATTGCGTCTCGTGATATTTTGGACGGAATTGCTACCAATTACAACGACGAAACGACATTGCTCTATGGTCATAATAACAACAACTCATTCGGACGACTGATGCAGATTGCATTTTTTTTTATATATTTGAGCACTACGTCCATGTGCAATAAAACGCGATTTCAATCTTTTTTTCAGTCGATCATATTTACGGGGCACGAGCGAACCCTCCAATTTTCATGTTTCACCCCTTATTCGCAACGATCATACATCTATTTAAACTACGTACATATGTTGGATATAAAATAATCGATCCCATAAGTGGTTCCTTTTATTATTGCCAAATTTCAAATTTCACTTCAACATCTTCGTTCAGTCATAAAAATAAACCATACAATAAAAATATCACGTTTATCGAAAGTTTAATTGTATTATAAATTATTTAATCAATTATTTTAAATACTTAAACCAAACAAAAAAGGTGAAAAAAAAAAGAAAAGGCAATTTAGGAGTTCAATCAATTAAAGCAGGTGCACTTAGGTTGAAAGAAAAATTCATTGGTCTCGTCGAAATGACGGGGGATAGATAGTTTGAGAGAATTGCAAAAAAAAGGAATTACACGTAACCGAAGCAAATGCACGGGCGATAAAAAATGAAAGGAAGCAAGTCAATAGGATGGAAGATAAGAGATGAAGGAAAATAATATAAACGGCGCAATTCAATTAGATACAATCAATCGACGATAGGCACGTATAGGAAGGCTGCTTGGCGGCCTGTGTGTACGATGGCAAGAACGATCGCGCGTTAACGAGATACAAATCCCATTACGGCGTAAACCTTCTCGATCCGTCGCCCCAACGGACTTCTAGCCCTGTGCTTAGCGGGCCACGAGCCACGTCAATTCGGATAAAATCTGTCCTTTTCTAGCGTGGCTCACACACACTCGGTCCAGCCGAGTAGGTAGATCCATCCCCAGCCAGGGAATATCTGTCCCCGGGACATCTGCGCGCTGATTGAATCTCCAATATCCACCCGCTCATTCAGAGACAGTTAGAAGAAGAGAGAAAGAGCGATCGGCCAGCTCGTTTCACTTCCTAGCCGTTATACCCGGCATTATGCAAGTTGAAATCTTCCGTCGAACAGTGACCGCAAAAGAGGGGCTGCGATACGCCCTATAGATTGTTCCCTAACGGGTTAAATGTTTTCGCTTTTCGTTGCGAATTGAGGCATGATTATTTTTATGTTCACGCGAATTATATGAGGGTTAAATGACTTGCCAAGTGGTTGCAACATTTTTAACTCGCTGGGCTGTTTGAATCAACGGACATTCTTTAGTTTTACTTTAATTTAAAAATTTAAAAAAAGAAACAGATATTTTTTGATTCCATACAGAATTGTTTGAATTTTTAATGATGATCAATTGTGCAAGTTTGGTTAAAAAGCTTGACGCTTTGTTCTAATTTTACACCCGTGGGTTATTTAATTGAAGCATTATTTACCGCAACAACTTTGTACGAGCAAATTATATAAATATTTCAGAGCAGCGAAAGATTGGTTTCGCTTACAAACGTTCGTTTGAAACGTAACCACGGTTAAAATTTGACGGTTTAATTGATACTGATTCAACTGACAAACCTCCAATGACACAACGCCGTCTATTGAATATTTTGTTCAAAGTCAATCTCACTGGAATTCAACTACCAAATGTTTTGCAGTGATTATATACGTTGAACACAAAGCGATAGTATACTCACTTTTTTGTATCTCCATTGAAACATTTCTTACTCCTATTATAAAACCATACATTTTTCATTTATAATAATAAAACTAATTTTTCATTTTAGATGGAGATTCCAGGGGTGAGTTTGCTGGTAGCAGCGGTCAAGAGGACGAAGATACCCCAGAGAGAGATGAGATGGACGACGATGCTGAAGACGAAGATGAAGATGACGATGTGGAGATGCGCGATGCAGACCAGGATAGGGACTCCGCGACTCTCTCTCGCGAACCAGGTTCCACATCCGGTACAAGTTGCAAGAAACGACAATCTTCCTCGTCGTCTTCTTCTTCGACCAGTGGGGTGTCAAGCCAAGGTCAAAACTATCAAAGTTCTCAGAATTCTGGGAGTGGGACAGGTGGTAAACCCAGAAGAGCAAGGACGGCCTTCACCTACGAACAGCTTGTGGCCCTGGAGAACAAATTCAAAACGACGAGATACTTGTCAGTTTGCGAGAGACTGAACCTCGCGCTGTCCTTGTCTTTGACCGAGACCCAGGTGAAGATCTGGTTCCAAAATCGCAGAACCAAATGGAAAAAACAGAACCCTGGCCTGGACGTGAACAGTCCGACGGTACCAACAACTCCACCCCATCCTACTCCTTACACTCCTGCGTTTCTTTTTGCGACCCATCCACACAGCCATCCACATCCACACAGTCATCCACATGCCCACACGCATGTCCACCATGCGGCAGCGCCACCGCACCCTCCTCCGGGGTACTATCATCATCCGGCTCAACCGTACGGGCCCACAGGACCAACTTTTTTCGGCCACCACCTGCCTGCGACGTCAGCGACAGTGGCGCCGCCACAACCGACGACCACCCCGACCTCTACCGGATTAGCGCTCTCCACGCACAGTCACTCGCACGCGCATCCACACGCGTAGCGTTTTTCGGTCTTTTGAAATGACTGGACTGAAAGAATTTCAAAAGTGATATGAACTGTGAACAAAGTTGATTCGTTAAGTTCGTGATTTTTTTTATTATTTTTTTTTGTGACACCCTGTGGGTAGTCAAACTCTGTTCGGTTGAATTGAAATAGCGATGAAAATCTTCTGTGATTTAAAAAAAAATACATTTGTATTATTCGACGTTGTAAATAGAAGATATTACGTTTGATGAAATTGTTTTATTATTTTCTTTTTTGAATGTTTAAATTCTCAACTGTCGAGGATCATTTTGATATCCATTGTACATACGAATGAATATATAAAGCCAGTAGAATTATTATTTTGTTCTGTTTCTCAATTGACAACTTGTGTAATTTCGTTTTCATTGTAGCCACTTATTGTGAGATCGTTAAGTTGCAAACCTGTAAAATATGTCTTGTATATTGCGCAGTAAAAATGACACAATCATATATGATTATATATAATCCACTTCCGTTTTGTATTATCGGAAAACCAAAACTTCTTGTATATCATGTAAATCTACAATTAATGTGTAAATAGCAGGGCACTCTCGTCACTTTTTTCCATCACCATGTTCTTGCGGTTGTATATAATCATATAAATTTCAGGTACTCGAAAAAACGAGCAACATCCTTAGAGCCTAGAACATCGTCGTAATTGTAAACGAAGACGTGTAAAAAATAAAACAAGCCAAAGATTATATATATAAAAAAAATTGCATGTACAATTGCTTATGTTTTGTCAACTAAGTACAAGCGAGTTGTATCCGAGCGCCACGTGCGCTTGGATCTTGTATAAAATAAACGCCATACGTTACGCTTGGTATTCGTTGTCCGAGATCGCACGCAAATTGACCCTCATGTTATCGAGACAAAAAAAATATATCCCCCGGGCGTCACTCTTTTCATCAGCATTTTTTTCATCGCAGTCAATTTAAACGCTTTAGGTCTATCGCACGGGTGATTAAAATTACCATAATTTACTCAACAAACAAAACCAATGCTTTGATTTGTGTTTGCGCAAACGCAATTGCCAGGTTATTTCTTGCTCGAAATCGGGCCATTGCAAATCGTGAATTGAAATGCGTTGTTGTGGAGTTTCGTTCATAATGCGCGACGCTCAGAAGCGGCTGTGATCTTCAAACGGAGGAGGCAACAGCCATTAAACGACTGGATGCTGATGGAACTCATTCGCTTTGACTCTCAGTTCTATGCCTTTTTCGAATCTCCACGCTTGGTTCCAGCGACTCACAGTGCAGCCTTGTCTCTAACCCGAAAACTGCCACGTTCAGTTCAACAGAATTATGCTTTGATAACAAAATTAGATCTCACGAAGCAATATTTAAAATTTCATATACAAGTTATAAATAATAATTCATTTCAAAACGGCCAAATTAAAATAAAAAAAAAACGTTCTCTAAAATTTGTTCTATGAAATAAAAATTCATCGCAAATGACTTTGTGGTATTTTCGAATAAATTGGGCAGAATTTAAAAATCAAGATATTTGTTAGATGGATTGTTTGTTAATTTTGTTCGCAAAGTTTATATACTTAATTTTTCTTTTTTATTGAAAGTAGACAATTTCATTAGCACAAGACGTAAGTTTATTTACTTTACTTAAGCGTCCCTTTGTCTTCATCTCATTTAACTTTAAGACCCGGAATCGAAGTCCATTCTTAAACGTTCTTTTAAACCTAAAGATTATAGAGGTTTTATTTGATTTGTCTTATCATTGAATACAACCAAGTACTAAGTGAAGCCAAAGATACCCGAAAAGACGATAGGAGGTAAGTGTGCAAGAACGAGAGAGTAAAGTGGCCGAACGTTGGACGCTCACTGGACTTAGGTATTAATTCTTAGGGGTAGATTTAGCAAAGGGGATACTTTCCAGGGGTGCGAGTGGAACGAGTGGACCGTGAAATAACTAACTTTGTACTACTTGCTCCCCATGTTCCACACTTGAGAAGCACCATGACCTTATCAGACTATTTGCCCTATAAAATAAAGAGGAAAGTATGAAATTGACTGGTTAGATATTAATTAGCCATTTTACTTTCACTATTATCGAAATGAGTCCCCACAGAATTCAACGACCAACATATTTTCAAACCATGTAATAATGTTCAGTTCAAATTTTGTTCACTGAAAACCGCAGACAAATCAGCTGTAAATGAACCTGCTATCAATCGATGACAAAATGATCGACCAGCGGGGGTAATTGTTTCACATTGATACCTCTTGTAAAACACACACGACTACCGTGAATGCAAGTTTAGTAGAGGTTTTGATACACACAATTTGTTCGATCTATTTTTGATTTTTGTTGGATTTGAGTTTATCCAAAGCTGTAAAACGCAAATGATTAATATAGACGAAAATCAAGCAGTTTGTTTACAACTTTGTTTAATCTGGTTCAATTTTGTGTTGTAATTTTTTTTATTCAAGAAACAACTCGTGTCGTTAACGCTGGAGCTCACTTTTTTTTCATTTTTAAGCACCCTCCTCGAAACGTCATGTCAACAAATAACAACAACCATTCACGTTCAACCTCCACTCAGGCATGTAATAGCACTCGGAATAGAAGGCAGAATAAATAAACACTGGCCACGTGTCAGACGCGTTTCGGCTTAACCAAGATGAAGTCATTCTTTGCTATTAAGTGCACCTATCCAGGACACCTCCCATCTAAACGCCACCAGTTAAATCGGATAAAGCCCAAACAAAAGAATTCCCATCGATCCGTCGGCTTCGAGACGTTATCTTTTTCATTCGCTTATCTATTTCCATTTACTTTTTTTGTATCCTGTTTACACGCAAACAATTGAGAATTGGGTCCAAATTTGTTATCATTGATCTGTCTTTTTATTTCAAACAACGTTATTATAATTTTAATATTAACAATAATGATATCAAATTTTTGATTCATAACTTTTCAAGAGGGTTGAAATATGAAAAGAATGTGCAAACGAGAAAAAAAACTTTGGTAACAATTGAATTGATAGAAACCACTTTTCAAGTCAAATGAAGTCGTGTTTATTGATTTCACACGGTTAACTCTCAGGACTGAGGAAAAAAGTGATGCACTCGAAGTAGCAGGTATCCCAGGACAACGAGAGACCTATGGAACAGAGAGAGAGAGAGAGAGAGAGAGAGAGAGAGAGAGAGAGAAAGAGAGAGAGAGAAAAAAAAAGCATCATAACGGTTTATTGATAGAGCGTATCGTGACCTGCGTAGACGGTAATACAAATAACCGTAGCATATAAAGCTCACCTTATAAAGCCACCCTCAACTTGAGCGCCGGCTCTCTCTCTCTCTTTCTCTCTCGTGTGCGTTCATATACGTTACGTCCCACCAACACCCACGGAATTTAGTTCGACCTCAACAGTGCAAACAGAGGCATTGATTTCACCGCTTTCAAACACCCCATGCGAAAGCGTCGGTCCCTTTTCCCGAGGTGAGGGTGTGGAAAAACGAAAGGTGAAGAGCGAGAGGAAGCGCCTGTACGTGTGCGTCAGACCTGCGCGCTTCGGCCGCTTTGCAAATCTCTGTGAACGTCGACCACAACCGACGGCTCCTAGTCGACGCCAGTGTCTGCCTCCAATAATAATGCTAATTGAAATCGAGAGAGCTGCACTGATCTGTATTTCTAATTCTTAGAAATATTGGTTACCAAATACCTCGCAGGATCAAAGATTTCAAGTCGTCTGAAACAAATGATTTTAAGAAGCAATTTTTTGTCCAACTTGTATAACGATAAACACGTGAAACATTTAAAAAAATTGTTGACTAAAAAGTATCTCTGGACTTGTTCTTTAAGATTTAAAGATACGAGTGGATTCAAACGAACAGTTAAATCATTTCTATCCAAAAAATTAGAAGATGAATCTAATGCAACCAAGACGGTGTAATTTAATCATAAGATTTGTTCGGACTGGTTTATTTAAAAGAATCTCCATCACCCGGGGTTGTAAAATCTTTGCCATTTTGTGATGTATTTTTAATACATGTCTCACGAATGTCATTTTCCTAAGATACTTTGATCGACACGTGTGCGATAATCTGAATGTTCTCACCATAAGACAATGAAGCGTAGCTGCGAATCGTTGCAAAGAAAATAGCAGTCAGGCTCTCGACTAACGCAGGGGGATGCTCTCGCGTCAAGTCGGGTGGGGATGGCGAGGCAAATGTTTAATAAAAGATGCGCAGAGATAGCGCCATTATCTCGGTTTGCATTATTTACCAGGTAGAGCAACTCTCTGGCCGCGTTGTGCCGCAGTCACGGCATTAGGTAGGCGTGTCGTCAGCCCCCCCGGTGTGAACCGACCCATCTACTTGGCCGTGTTCTCCATCTTAAAATCCAGCTTGTGCTGAGATGAAAAAACAAATATCCAACATCGGTGAAAATCATGTTCTGCTGCTTACACTGTTGCTTCGCAACTGAATTAAAAAAATGAACAAAACAAACATGTGAAACGGCTTTTAATTTACACGAAGGGACGAAAAATAAAATTTAATTTATTTGATAATGCGTTAGAGTAGATTTTAAGTTCAAAATATTCTCTAATAAGTGAAACAAAAAGTTCAAAATCACTATACTAATGTTTATATATACTCGTAAAAAAGAAAGAAGTTTTAATTTCTATTTAAAAAATAGTGTCAACATGGTGTGAATAATTCTTAAACCAAAAACAAAAAAAAAGGGAGAACAATCAATTCAGGTGTTTACTTTTTTTTATTCAAAGAGATGAAATTTGAAATTAATAATGTACATCTCTGCGGATTTTGAATTTTTAAATATTCAATTTGTATAACCATTGATTTTCTGATAGTTTGTTTCAACAATTTTTTTCGTACGTTCAAATTGAGATTGAATCACAGAATAGTTTAGTAACTGATGCCAAGCATTGAAGCTTAATATAACCGAATAACGCATTTTAGCTCTAAATCGTCGATCTGCCTGTCGACCAAAACAGCGTGGAATTAATTCTAATTGATTAAATTCTAATCTTCAATTAGAAATCCGATCTAATCTGAGAAACCTAATTGACATTGTAGTTTGTAGATAAGCGTGCGTTGCAACGGCATTTGTTGCAAAAGCCACAGAAGAGATTTCGCCCGAGGACGATAAAATGAATTTCTTAACGGACAATGTTACTCAGCCTCGTTCTAATGAGCGACATTATTTCTGTCGGGCGGAGGCTCGTTAATTACCCCGCCCAACGGACCTCGCCGCGGTTTCCGAAAATTGCCTTTCTCACTTCGTAAACAAAGATCGCACCGATTACGCTCTTAATTTCTGCCGTTGCTTTTCGCCTCTCCTTATGTTCCCTTCTTCGTTCTGCTTGTCTTCGTCTTCCTGTTTGTTGTTTCACGAAAAGAGGGAAACTCTCGTCAGGGGCGCGGATGTTCCTGCGGGCTCTGAAGAACCGTAGAAGAATGACGAAGGATTGAGCGGTGGAGAGAAATGATCCCTCCGTGTACTACACGGAAGAACGAGAGACCAACTTGACATTTATATCAGGGATTCTCGGCTTTACACTGCGGAACCCTTTCAGAGGGTGAGAAGAGAACGCGACAAGTGTTCCTAAGCTTGTTCAAATTTTCGCGTTGGGAAAAGTCTGATGCTTGTTTCTCTGACGAAGTTGCAAACCTTGAGTCGTTGATCTCTCGAATGAGTCAATTTGGAAAAAGCAGTTTGACAGATAATTTTCTCATCGATGTTGTTTTTTTTTTTCTTATAACTTCGATGTACATCAAATTGGAACTCATGTTTTACAACTTGTGTCAAACTTGTACTCTAATAAATATAGTCTTGGAAACCATACCGTAATTATGTTTTTTTTTTAATTTTTGAAAATTTCAAAAAGTTTAACAATGGTAGGTTGAAAGAATCTTGAATGTTTATCGTTTAACGTTAAGCTTCGTGTCAACCCCTGACTGGTTTTTCATCCGACAGTAAATCTTACCGACTGTTAGAGGGTTGTTTCCTAGATATCCACCCTTGCAACTTGAACGACAATTTCTCTCTTATCGACTTCCAAAATATCGACTGAGATTTTGCCCGGAACCCCCGTCGGTTATTTATCTGAATAGACAAGTCGCTAAGTGATCTTCATAAGGTTAGCATTAAAATCTATAACATGTCCAACAGATCATAAGAGTGTGCTTTTTTTAAATACCACCAACCGCAAAATGAACGTCAGATGGAGCAAGGATTTAGAAGATACTGAGAGAAACAAAATGAATGCTTGACCAAAATTATTTGAGACATAACTCTTGGGCGAAATGTAAATTTCTGTTCTCCAGATTTTTTAAGCTGACCTGTTGATTGTAATTTTGAAAAATGAAAATAAACAATAAACAAACAATATTTAAATTAATTAATTTATTTGTTTTGTCAACAAAATTAACAAAAAATAATGATTCTAAAAACAGTATAAGATTTAATTTGAAAAAAGTATATTTCTACAAGTGAACATTGCAAAAAATAATGTTTTATATGAAACGTTTGTGTAGTCACTTTTTGAATATTCCAAAATGTTCACAATACTAATGAAATAGAAAAACATTTTTAAATGTTCAAAAAGTGATTACAAAAACGTTTCATTTAAAACATTATTTTTGCTGTGAACCGCATCTTAAATCACCTGTTTCAAAAACTCATATTCACTTTCCATTGAAGAAGGAAAAAAAAGCATTGAGGAGGATCTAATGAACAAAGTTAATGAATCGAAGCTGGAACTGGTACAACTCAGCGATGATGACACGACCCAACAGAATGACTTCAATGAATGCGTCACGTGATTACTCTTGGATTGAAAACACCCTAGTCTATACTTACATACTCTGCCAATTCATTTCTTTTTCATCGAGTCGCCGTTTTGATTAATTCGCAGCGACCAAGGGGGAATTCGCAAAATATATATTTCAGAATAATCGACTATCATGAGCCTTTAGAAACATATGATTTGTGGATTGTACAAGTGAAGATAAATAGAAAGAAACGATTGAAGCATACGGTCTGTTTAATCAGGCTCGTGGAGTACAATGCCTTTTCAAACGTTTCACCACGCAACTTTGATTTGTCAATCTTGGGATTATTAAAATAGAGCTGTCGTTAACTCTTGTCAATCTGAACAACATATTGTAAGAATTTCTAAAGCCCAGAAGTGGCGGAGGTAAATTGTCGTCGGATTTTTGTATTGATTTTCATTGTTTGACACAAAAATGGCTCAATGTAAAAAAAAAAAAAGAAACACATTCTGTGTCTGACTTGGTATAAAGTTGTTCAAACTATTATTCCTTGTTTTGTTTCTAATCGCCGAAACAAAAATTGTTATTAAGTCTGACTTAAGATAAAGCCGTACCACTGAAAATGTTTATTTCTTCAAACAAATTGTTCAATTTTTTCGAGTTTAATATCCCTGTTTTGTCTTTGAATACAAAATAAAAATTTATAACGACCTAAGAACTTGAAGAAATTCTAACAATTGTGTGTGTTTTCGCAGCGATGAGTGATAGTGTAGTTTGTCGGGATGGAAATGGACGGTCTCTTCTCCATTTGCACGATTCGTAGCCAGGATTCTTGTAATGTGTTCGCGAACTTTGTCAGTCTACGGGGATTTTACGTCGGACGAGGGAAGTTCTTGTGGGATTCAGCGCAGGAGCCATCGACGTGGCAACCAACAGATTGGAGCTTGCCGCCTTAATGCGAACCGGTGACAAGTCAAACAAATTTATAGGTCTCTTATCCGAAAGATACACGGGATTATCCCCTACCACTGCACGCGGCTGGATCGGGAGGTCGCACTGGGATCGCACATGGGGTGGAAGCTCTTGAGACAGAGCTTGAGAAATCGTAAAAACTTTATATAACTTTCCTTGACAGATATTCGAAGGCGGAAAATGGCGGATACAGTAGCAAAATCTTCCCGATGTTGCGTACAAAGTCCTATAATCATAGACAAATCGTGACACCTTCGCAGACTTTTCGATTTTTCATCCCCCATTCGTCATTTTCTATCTCTTGATACAAAAAAAAAAAAAAAGAAAACAATTTTTTCCCCTCACATTTGATAGGGTTCTGTCCTCATTTTTTTCTCTATTGTTTCGGAATAAGTCCGATCGTAATTTTCAATTCAGTTTGAAACCCCTCGGTGAATATCAGTCGCGTATACTTTTTTTTCTGCATAAAAAGAAACTTGAACATGCGAATGAAACAGAGTAACAACCCTAATTTCATCTCTTATGATACGCAGAAGAATTTCATCGTCGGGACGCCGCGGGCGCCAGTTATTGTTGGTGCCTCCTCACTTGAATTACTCTTTGTTTTCATTCATAAATCTTAATGCACACTCCGCGAAACTACTTAAAATCTTTTGTTAGCAAATAATTAGACATTAATTTTATGTTCGTACGAGAATCAACAAATTGAATTACGAAACTAACGTTTGAATTATTATTTCGTTAACTATTTGTTGTTGTTATAATAATTCTTATTTTGAATTCATAATAATAAAAAAAAAAATAATAATAAAATAATTTGAATAAGGGACTTCTCCACTTTTGTAGCTTACGTAACCCGAACCCATTTCACACATGCCACGAGCTGGAAACGTTGTCAACTTACAGGAATACATTAAATTTAACCGAAATTTCGCTTGTAAAATGTGGGGTCGTGCGGACGAAAAATGCCGAGTTAAAGTGACAGTCTGAGATGCCCAAGATCAGAGAGCAAAGAAGGGTCAATTTATTCTAATTCGGTTGTGAAGGATACAGCTTGTCCAACAGCTCGTACCTACAAGCCGACACCTCGGCCAGCAGCTCTTCTCGTCAGAATTTGGTCGAAACGGCGTCGTAAATAGTCCTGACGCGACATCTCCTTTTTATATTGATGCTTTTTATTCCACGTTATGATGCAATCGCAAAGTTTGTTTTTTACCTCCGTCCAAATAAATATGGGTGACTCAACGAGCTTCCGAGGTTTATGCGAACGTGAAACCCCCGGGACGAGGGGATAAATAAATATAAACGTGTGTTGCAAAAACAAAATAACTATTTTCATCGTGCGCGATATCCTGAACGAGATATATTTATACAACGGAGATAAAGGAAAAACCAGACAATACAAAAACATCGCGACCTCTCTCTCTCTTTCTCTCTGACTTTTCTCCCTCTCGATCAGGTGTTTTTTTTTTTTATTTATTTACAAATCAATCGATCGGTCGCATCACAGCGGTGAAAATAAAAATCTGGAAAAATAGATGGCCGGATATTTTGGAAACAAACGAAAAAAAAATGTTTTTACAGGAGATGACGCTGAGGCGCGTTTCACCTTTTGTATAAGAAAATTGGTGGACGAGAAAGTTTTGCGGCTGAGCGTCGGACGGAAAATGGAGTCGAGAAAACGATCCCCCATGACTCTTTGACGACCACCAATGGTAAGCGCGCTTAAAGGACAGGCGCCGAGTGAAGAACAAACACAAGCGCAGCGACTGCAATTAACGCCCGGACTGGAGAGTCGTTGCGAAGAAACAAACAATTTGGACTAACGTTCGTTTTCAACGGAAGCGTAATTGCGTTGCTCAAAAAAACTTGGGCTATACTTTTCGACACTTTTTTTTTGTTTCGTTCATTCTGAAAATGGGCGCGCAAGGTGGGGGATAAAAGAACGGATATATAATTGCAAGATGAGTGGAAAGACGAGAAAATTTGTTGCAGTTCTCATTAAATAGTTAAGCGCCTTTAAGCTGGATTTTAGTTTCAGATAAAAGTAAAATCCCAGAAGCATATAAACAGAGTGCAATCTTTTCACAAGGTGGCAGTACTAATTGCTCGGAAAGTGTAATGGCACAGAGGCACCTGATATAGACACATGTATATAACGCGAGGACGAGTCCCGTGTGGCTGCGCAATGCCCGGGTTTACCAACGTTTCAGGCATCCGCCTGTGTACGAGTTAATCGATGATAAATACCCGTGCACGTATGTATACTGCAGTCTACTTGCATCTGGTTTCTGCAAGCTTAATTGACATTGAAATCTATATCACCGAACATCTATGAATTACCTCTTAAATGTCGTGGATTATATTACAAAAAAGGTACAGGTATATTTTTGCAGTTGTATATAAAATCAATACTTGCTTGCAGAAATACTTACAGAAAAATGCTCCATTATACTGTAGAAAAGTGTTTATACGTACTAATACCTATGTTTTCAACTTTAAAGTTTGATCCATTAAAATCGAAAATTTTCAAATTTAATCTAGACAGTGATGGTTTTTGTTGTAAATAAACAAAGTATTATTATTTAACAAAAAACAGTAATTTTGTAAATTTGACCGTTTATAAATGAAAAGATGAAATAAAAAGAAATGAAAAATTCATTCAACATTTTGAATGAAATTAAAATTCATTTTTATATTTCTGTTTACCTAACATAATTGCATTGCCATTAGAACAATCAAAGTTCATCGTGCAATCCAAAAACAGGACCAGAAATGATCATGTCCAGCACAATCAAAAGAACAACTTAACAAAAATTGAAATCAAAAAACGATAACTTTGCCATTCAAACGAAATATCAGATTCGTATAATTAATTGCTGAACATTGAGAATCATCTGGATTTATATATTCAAGTGCTTAACTCTTAACATTTAAAATCAAATATACAATCATTCGGCAATCATTGAAGTTTTTAAAATAAACTGCACTGTTCGAAAAGCTGCGAGGGACGAGGTTTATACTTTCAGTGGCTGAAACGGCCCATTTATTTCGATGATTTATAAAACGCTTGAATTGGTAAATCTGTCAAAGACTGTTTTGAAAACATCAATACCATCAGAACAGAGACGGGAAAGAGGTAGGAGTGTGTGTGTATGTATCGCCGCTACACAAAAGAGAGCGAGAGCGCTAATGACTCGCTATCACAAGCTTGATAAAAAATAGCATCATCGGGGTGGATTATTCAACATCATTCGAGAGAGAGAAAACGGTTCGCTTTAATTGTTTATTAAAAATTGGCCGGATCACCGACGCGGCGCACCATTTCGACTATCAATACAGAGATTCGTATCGGTCTGCCGATATGGCGTGTCAATTAAAGCTCGGATCCATTGTGAGTGCGACGCGCGTTTGTGTATCCGCGGGCCGGGACTGGCAAAACTCATTCACGAAGAGTGAAAAAGCGGTCACGTGGCCAGAAGGGCTCTTCTAATTACCGATAATAGTCGTGAGGGCTCTCGCAAAACGAGGGAAGGGGGAGGGGAGCCGCATAGAATCCGTACCGGTTCTGTCGGACAGAGCGACAAGAGAGACATGCAAGGGAGATGAAACAGAAAAGAGCCCTCTTCAGTTATATTCTAAACAACAAAACGTACGCCAGCACCCCGGGCTATCCGCGCCACTATACACGGTGTTCCATTGAAAGTGTTACAAGCTAATTTTTGAGGTGCGCTTTGTTTCTAATTGCCGAGTTTTGTTCCGCCTTTGAAAATGAGAAAAGGGACAAAAATGTGTGAAGAAATAAAAACTGCAAATGGTATGATAAAAAGGGAGTTTTCGTAATGAAAAAGAGCGCGCCCGGGATATATATTTTTGCACCCGCCATATTCCTCGCATCCGCATTCACGGCAAAGAAAATTGCGCCGTCTCTGCAGTTGAAAAAAGGTTGGCAAATTTTTCCCTCGAGAGAGAAATAGAGAGAGAAAGAGAGAGAGGGAAAAAAAAGCGAGCGCCCGATCGGTAATTAGAATACGAATTTCGATGCTGGAAGGTCTTTTTTTTTTGTCCTGGACGACTTTTTGTAACCCGGCGGTTGCAGGGTGTATTTATATGCATCTTCCTGTCCGGCAATCATTTACTTTGGCCGCGGGGCTGGTGTTCACAATGCCGAAGTTATTCATACATTCGAGCTGCTTTCCGTGCGAGCATCGCATCGCTGGCAGCAGTAGGCTATCGCACTTCCGGCTCCATTTGGTCTCCAATTTTGAATCCGTTATCTTCGATCAGAGGGCTTATTATTGCTTGACAATAATACTGCGTAATTTTGCGCACGTACCGGTTTGCGAGTTATTGCTCGCATAAATTCTGATAGTTGCGCGCACGATCGTGAAATTGGACCTCTTCCCCGCCAATTAGCGCGTTTATCATGAGCTGATCATCATATTTACCCGTGACCAAATAATGAATAGAGTTGCGCACTAATGCTTGGATAATTGATTAACGCGCAACAATTTCACGACTTCATATCACGTTTGTATGTTAATTAAAGGATTGTCGAGGCTCATTTGCCCAGGCATGTTTGTTGCGAAAAAAAAAAATAGTACCTGGTTCAATGGCGATGGTATATACCCAGTCTCGTAATAAAAATATTGGCAAAGCGATACGAATGAAATGAAAAGAGATGCAAATGCGGAGAAAACGGATTAGGAACAAAACAGATTGTTATATCTGGAGCGGGGTGGCAGAGAGTACGGTACGTATTTTTGAGGCAACATACACGCGGCGAAGATGAGAAGAGGGTACCGAAAGAATAGTGTCATGTTTCCTGAGCTCGAGGGCTCACTAACGCGTATGCTTCATTTAAGCGAGACTGTTTGTCAGGACGTAATATTGGCACCATTAATTCTGCTTAACAACTACTACGACGACAGATACCGTCAAAATATTAACATAAATTGAGATTGCGATAAAATCGCGTGCGCGATATTTTACAGAATTAGTTGGACGCAAAAAGTTACATCACACGAACTCCGAGGGAATTTACGTCACACAAATTTAAAATGATAGAATCAAAATCATGTCTCACCAAGTAAAAACACATGATACGAACTTTCAGATCAAATTTTGACAACACGCTAAGTAACAAACATCGGACATTATTAAAAAATTAACAAGTTAAAAACAATAATCATTTTTTTAATACTCAAACAAATCAAATTATCATAAAACTTGTAAAGGAAAGATTCATGTCACTGGGATCAATATTTATCAATAATATCAATATTATATCAAATATTATATCATTAGATCATATAAAAATCAAGTCACACAATTTGTGTGACAACAAAAACAAATTCTTATCACTTTCAAGTCACTTTACCTAAATTCCCATATCTTCATTTACTATTTATCTCGAAATTAAACAAAACATGTTTTAGAAACAAATTCAACTGGACAAAAGTTCAGTATGACCATGATTTAATGTCAAGTATTTTCAGAAATTGATAATAAGAAATAATATCCCAATTAAAACCAAAATACTGCATAGAGCGTGCACGACATTTCTAGTGCATTAAAAAACCATTTGAATCAAGTAGTTTATTCGAGATGACTTGAATCGTGACCTTTCAAATGTGGTCAGATTTGAAAAATGGTCAAGGAGCGCCGGACAATGGACCATCAGTTTTGCCTATGGTTCAATTAAGTGACAGTGGGGGGAAAATGTTGCAAAAAAAAACAACAAATAAACAGAGTAACGTCCGATGATTGATGGACCCGGAGGCACTGTTGCGGTGACGATTGTTGCTTGAAGCAGGACGGCGTGCGGGGTGAAAGGACACCCCCGAACGGGCTATTAAAAGGGCGAAAAAGAAGTCCCAGTAGAGATATTGCGGCGGATTTTATGCGACGGATGGATGCTGTTTCGGGACATGTCTATCGTGCTCGCGGTCTTGCTTCGGTGAGCCCACATGTCGCCGAAACGAGCTACCTACTCCCGCCCAAATGGTCCGTTTAGATAATATATTGTGGCACCCTAATAGAACCGGCCAAGTGCCACCCTACAAAAAGCGACAATCACCGTAGCACGTTATTCTCGTACGCGTCTCGTTTCAAATATTGATGTTTGTCATCGATTAGGGGGACAATGCAAGTAGCAGAAAATGTCTCGTAATTGAGCGAAAAGGATTGCACCCGACAAATGTGCTTTGCATGTTCTTATCTTATTTAAAAGTCACTCCAATAAATGGGGCGCAGCTATCCGAGTGGCAATGATTCTGATTCGCCCAGGCTTTCGTCTGAAGTGTGACAGGTCAATTATAAAACTCGATTTTTCCATGAAACTTATCCAATGTTCAGTTTGGAACAAAAATATCCTCTTGTTTCAAATAATCATTTTTTTTTTCTTAATTCATCAAATGTTTCTTTTTGTCTCGGAAGGAGTTTTTGTTTATCGGCTCTCAGACGAAAATTGAATGAAAGATCCAATCTGAGATGCCTGTTTAATATGCAGCAAAAAGAATTTGAAGAACACCCGTCTTATTATCCAGGACTTATTAATTCAACATAATCCTCGATTATCCCCCTGTATAACAATACCAAGGACAACAAAATAAAACGTTTAGCGCGAAAGTAAAGCAAAAACATTGCGAGCGCGAGTTGTGAAGGAATTGGCCGGGGTTTAATCTCAAGTTGCTAAGAAATCTGAAACAAGTAAATCAACTTGTAATAAAACAATAATTAAGCTCTCGGAGAGATTTTGTAGCGATCCCTTCGAGGAGATTGCGCTTGCAAAAAAGAAAGTGGAAAAAAAAATAAAGCAACCTCTTCTTTTTTTTTGTTTCATTCTCCCTCCTCTCTTTCATTTTTTTATTCGTGCCGGAAATAAAATTGCGTTTGCCGGTGTATATACACAGCAACAAGCCATTATTTGCAACGGGGCTCCAAAAGCCATCTACCATAAACAGCGCGCGCGTTCTTTTCTTTTTATTTTTGTGCCTCGTCGGTGTATCCCTTCGTATGAGCTTTCAGTTTCCGAACCGTCGAAAAGTAGTACAAGGCTCGTAATCTGTCCAACACCCTTTGAAATAGCTGCGCGAACCTTGCCGCCCCCGCTCGGCGTCAGAGAGAAGGACGAGCCGCGGACAACGGCAACAGACCGCAGAGCAAAGCCAAGCTCGTTTATTCTTGGAAAACGAAAAAGCGCGAATTGTTGACAGGAGTGGAGAATCGATCGGTGGGCTCCCTTTTTCGCGTCAAAAAAGAAGCGACGAATTGGCGCTGGGGCCGCTGCAGTCGATGCTGCCGTAGGTGAAAAAGAGTAGAGGGGGAAGAGAGAACCGACCGCAGCGGAGAGAGGAGGCAACGCGTATTTGCGCGCGACATCCGGCTAATCAGAAAATGTAGAAGCACGGGATACTAATAGAGAGTGAAAAGGCATCAAATAAACAAACAGTGGGCGCCTCTGGGAGGGTCGCGCGGAAGGGGACGACGAGAGAGGGACCGAGACAAATTGAGTGCGGGTGAGGCGCACTGTTCAACCGAGAGTTCTGGATACTCGAACAGTGTCGGGAAGGGGATGAGATAGGGCTATAAGGGTTGGGTGTAGGCGCCGCCCCGACTATTAGAGGGTTGTTTCCCTCCCCCTCCACTCCGTGTGACGCTTTGTGGCAACGTGTGGGTATTCTCTCTTACATATGTGTACTCTCCTCACCACCCGAGCTTCTGAAACAGCAGAGGATGATACGTCCGCCAATGTAGTCGTGCGTATCCACTGACAACCGAGAATTACTCCGATTCCAATCGCCAACGATTTCCAGACATCCAGATTATTTGCTGAGTCGTAAATACCGAGGCTGCTTTTATGATTTTAGCACTTCCGACTCTCAATCTGGGTTCACATTCTAATGACCGCTGTTAGGCTCAGGCTTTCGACTTTCAAAAATAACTGAGATAGAAACGGAATTTGAAAATTGAATATAAAATTGCGTCTTGAGTTAGGCTCAATTTTATATTAGTTTACATATTTATACTTATGAGATTAATTTTCTGGTCTGATTAGATCTGAACTTTTTTTATGCAAAAAGTTAACTACATAATTTCCTTTTTTATAATTCAAAGTGTTGTTAGAACGGTCTGGGATGTGTCTGCAACATTTCAGACATTTTGCTAACAATATTAGTGTGGTAGTTTCGGTTGAATCTAACTTAGCAGTCTGCAATGCTACTGAAAAAGTTTTGGTTTTTATTTTAACATCTTACTGTTGGTCAGTACAGAAAATAAAAAGATGTTTCTTTTTTTTCTTTTCGGATATTTTGAAATTAGCATTGTGAATTTTATGTCTTTTTCTTTTAACGTACCTGACTGATCCAAACCAAGAATGTGCAAACGTAGATACATAAATCGTATAAGATGATTTAATATAACTGATATGTCTAGAGTTCGTATGTAAATTCATGAACCGATAATGGTACTCGGCTTTTGTGCACTCGCTCCTACGGGCAGTGTAAGTTTTCAAACATTACTGATTCTATATTGTTTGAAATATAAGCTCGGTGTAGTACACCAAATACTTATTGTTACTGTTTTCAGCCACAACTTTACAAATCTGGTTTGCAGTAGTGTAACCGTAAACAAGCCCAATAGCATATAATCGTAAGTTGAAAAGTTGAAGCTGGTGGATTCGCGCGAGGTTCTACATTTTTATTCAAATAAAATAGCTGCTACACTAATACTCGTTGAGTGAAATAAGAAGATACGAAAAATATCCTATTGCAATTGTCCGCGACTTCTGCTTTCATTTGAATTCAAATAACTTTTAAATTATTTCTGAATGGACGTGTCGCTAATTCAGTTTAAAAGTCGCCTTTGTTAGAGCTAAAGAAAACCAGTTTCTTTTATAATAACATAATCCTATATCTTTTCAGCTACTGCCCCATGTGGAAATTTAACTTGTTTCCCACTTTTGATAAATGGCACGAGTTTGCTCCAATACTAGCTGACAATAATCGTTGCTCAACACTGAGCCGGTAACAAAATTTTCGTGAACCGAGCCAATTATCATTCATGAAACGATTGTAAAAATTTTATTCGCGCGGCAAATCATAATTGTACAATTTTGAAGCAGTTTTAAATAATGCAGAATCTTGATAAAAATAATCTTTTTAATCTCAGGTGAAAGTACCTCTGATGAAATGTTACAGTACAATTTAAATTGCATTTTTTTTTTTTTTTTTTTGAGATTGAGAGGCCGGTTTTCATAAACCTCTATGATACCTCATATTTGTAAGAGGAGTGTACAAGAAAAAACCGTATGGATATTTACAGACAGTCAAGCGGCACTGTTTCGACGAGAATTGTCAGGGAGATATGGAAAGTCCTGAACAACCTAATCCAGTACAACAAATTCAACATTATATATATTCCTGGTCACTCAGGGTAAAAAGGTAACGAAAGAGCAGACAAGTTGGTAAAAAACGGATCTTGCTCGGACCTACCTAGACAGCGACTTGTTAAGATGCCTGAACTGGCTGGAGGAAAACCTGAGCACTCAGCAAAACCTGGAATATTGAAGCTGTGATTGGTGCAAAACAACGAAGATCCCACTGGGAAATGAAAGCTCTCCATGCATCAATTTTTATCAAACAACCTAAACATTATATCAAGAACAAAATAATGAATGCATTTTTACATCATTACTAGAAATTATTTTCAATAATAACTCATATAAAAATTATATTTAAATTCAAGGATTCATTGTTAATTCTCAGAGTCGTTCCGTTAGCAAAAATTGTTATGAAGTAAATACGTTTTATAATAATGAGCAATTCATGTGAAATCGTCAAAAGCTTAATATTGTTTCGTTGATGTATTTTCTCAACCAAACGATTTTTATAAATCATTTTTATTCGTTATTATAATTCAAACCGGTTATATTTTAATTGTATTTTAAACAAGGAAAATGTAAATCATTTACTGGCTGAATTATTTTCGAATGAAAAAAAAAAAAAAAAAAAAAAAATTGCAAAATATTCAAGTCCACAAATTCCACCAAAATTTCAATTAAAAGTCGATTCCTTTAACTGGTTCGGTAAAATTTAGTTTCTCATTGACGCAGACCTAACCTTAACTTTTAGGAGTTCATAGTTGAAACGAAAACTTCAAACGAGAGACTAGTACCTTAAATTTAAGGGATGTAGATTGTATAAATTTGAACATTTTTGATTACACGATGGCAGATGATTCGTTTAACATGCTAAACTTTTGACGAGATGTACCTGTCAGGTATTCACTTTTTCGAGAATTTTTTACTTTTTTGAATTAAGAGAGCTGTAAAAAAATTGAACTGAGAGTCATGTGCGGTAACTGGTCTGTCACCAAAGCCACTCGTTGCCAGAGCAACAACGTTGGTATACTTTCATGAGATGCTTTTAATAGGTAACTCCTCCAGTTTGTACGTGCAGTAGAAACGTGATGTGCGTTAATGCACACATTACACACACCCTCAATCCAACATAGCCACGGCTTTATGACTCCCATCAAGGGTTATCGGTCTCGGTCGGTAAAACAGCGAGGCGACGTGCTATTGGTCGGCTCTTGCGCATTACTTCAGGACAGAGACAACATCGGTATGCATCTTGCACGCTGCAGACGAGAAATGGCGGATGAAATGCTGAGAGTGTTGGTGGGAAAACGAAAACAACCTCGACGACAGCTCGTCTAAATGCTAATAGCTTTATCGACTGTGCTTCAAAGTCGGCGTAGCTTTTCGATCTTGTCCGAGAGCCAACCACCGGTCCGCTCTCTTTATTACACCGCCGCTCTACACTCTTGTTCCCGCAATTTTATGTATATATTTCTACACAATATGAGTTTCTCCAAACGCCCCCACACCGACGGCACACAAAAACATTGTGACATATCCAAACGGCGTAAAGTCTTTCGCGTGAACTTTTGTACCGGCAACGTTGTCCGTATATAAACCGCGTCAGAATGATACTTCGCTGAAGTTTTAATTAGATACGGTCCGCTCGAAGGAAGAGTAGTATAATTTATGCCGTGAGGTTATTGGTGTCGATTTAATTCGCGTTTGAAATTTGATGAAGTCCAGAGATGGATTTTCTTGGTATAATTTCAGCTTTTATTATGCATAAGAACAAAAAAGTTATAATTAACTTTGGAATGAATAATTGCAAATACCGAAGAATAATAGAAAATAAACAAAATAAAATTGAACACTTAATGAACGGGAAGAAAAAAAGTTTCATCTTAAAATTGAAGATGGTTTTCCACGTGATTTGAAACGTTTCGCAAATGATCTTACGAGATCAAAGAATGATCCAAGTCATTTGAACATTTTCTCATCTTCTCCCAGCTGACAAAGTATGTTTTTTGTACACATTTTAATGTACACTATTTGTTAAAAAGCGGGATATTAAAAAAAAAAAAATTTTTTTCTCCTCAACATTTTGCAGAATCGAAGAAGAAACAAGAAAGTTCTTTGCCGGCTGAAATGGAGTCTTGCATCCACCGTGATTACACGGGGGTCCAAGTAAAGAGGGAATAAAAAGATGAAAGAGAGAAAAAGGAGCTCTGCTGAATAAGACATCTCTGCCGCTGTTACACCACTACCGCTAAATGAAACCGCACGTGAAAACAACTGAAGCTAAAAGTTGCTGCGATGAATCGCATTTTCAACACCTTGCTCGATCATGTTGAGAAATGCTTACATAAAGTGTGTCGCAGGCGAATGTGCAACGCAGTACTATCACTGTAATATTTCTAAAAGAATGAACAAAAAATTCATCCAGTTTATTTCCAGAATGAAATTGCAATTAAAAAAATAACGAAAGGGATCATTTTTTTCAGCTTATAAAAATAACTTATCCAAAGAAGCATGGGAGTATACTTTTTTGGTCATTTTTGGCTACACCATTGAGTTTTGCAAATCGTCGCTACTCATGTAGAATTTTTTAGGCTTCCTGGTTAAGGGAGGTTGGAAGAATTCGCGGCCGAAAATACTCTTATCGTAATACCACAGTAGGCTTTACCTGTGCACTTCGTCCTCGAGCTAATAATAATACAATAAATAACCGCATCAGGCTTCAATTACTTTTGGAGTTAACATGAAACGTAAGAAAAAATTTTCTTAAGTCGAATCGAATCTAGGAAATTGCTATTTTAATCACTTATAAACTCGGTGATCTTGCGATTAGTATATTTTTCTCAGATCATTTTTTTAAGTCATATTATTTCATTTTTTTTTTTTTTTAGAACAAGATGGTTTTTTTCAGAGTTTGAAAAATTGCAAGAAATCATCGAAAGCGTTGTACAGCTTGCCGTCGCAAAAAAAGCTGCAATTCAGAATTATCTGACGGATATCCAAGTCGACAATCCATCGCCGGGAGGCAGAAGACTTTCCCGGACGCAGAACATCAGGCTCCTTTTAATTCACATTTACTCTGAACGGCGTCATGTAATTAGTCGCTCACTTCAAGAACTTAATGTAAGGCAGTAAAGCCCCTGGTTGCTTTCCTTGCGAATAAGCCTGTTACTTCCTACCCCGCTCGCCCTTCGTTTTCTTCCCCAATCTCCATTGTACCAGCTTTCCTTTTAATCGCGGCTGTCGTTAATCGTTTGTTGTTTAAGTTTATCACGTATCTCAGATTTATCGCTCATTAAAATGTTAACTTCTTTTCAGGTCAAAAATCACAACACATAATTCTTCTTTCTTTCCTCACAAAAATATTTGACAGTTGTCAAGCCAAACTATTTTCAATCATTCAACTTCGCAGTACTTTTTTCAATTTGCCTTTCTGGTTGAATGAAAAATTTACATTTTTGCAAAAATTGATGATTGATTTGAAAAATAAATACAAAATTATGTTCCAGTGAAATTTTAGAGTTCTTTCTAAAAGTGAATGAAATCAAGTGTCCTAAACTCCCGATCATGAAAAATGAATTCACTGCTAATTAAGTAGATCCACCGTTGCCAGCCACCGTGTCTAGAATAGCATTACAACCTATTGTGCGAACCTCAAAGAGCGCGCGAACACAAGCCCTCTTTAAAGAGAGAGAGAGAGAGAG